>JBBPCZ010148476.1:0-19137 GCA_037974445.1 Brycinus macrolepidotus | reverse complement strand
ATTTGTATGAGTGAAACACGCGAAAGGCAGAGTGCAGCACTCAGCCTCTCGCGTGTTTCACTCATACAAATCGCTGGGTAGATACATGAGTGAGGCGACAAAACAAATGATTTTTAACAGTGGGGGGGGGCACGTCCCCCCTAATATAATGGTTCCGGTGGCCATGCATACAAGGCATCTCAAGCCACAATTATAACCTGGAGGTAACAATAGAATAACACCCCTTCACACGATTTCTCCAATACTGTATGTGACAAACTGAGCAACAGAGACCATTTTGTAAGGGAGTGAGACAGTGGGTCACAGGTAGATTTGCTCAGTTTGGGTCATAGTGCCTGGTCGAGTGTGGTATATATGCACTTACATACATAAATGCACTTACACACATAAATGCATACAGACATTTTATACACACACAAATACACACATACATAAATAAATACATACATAACTACTTTCTGAATGAAGCACAAAGCATGGCAGCCACCGAGAACACAGCTAATTTACATCAGCGTCCATGCTTATACGTAAAAAGTGTAGTTGGAATGCAGCTGGTTCCACTTGTTTAAACAACTGGTCTCTAACTTCAAACAAATGATGGAGAAGACTGGACACACCTAATTTACATATATATCAGTTTTAAAGGAACACTAACAAAACCAGCCTCAGGGATTCAAAGGATAAAGAGAGGTTGGAAAATGGTAGATGGGCTGATTCTAGCCATTTTTTATAATGCGTTTTTCCCCAACATTGAATCTAGTGTGCATGCATCTAACAATTTTTTAAAAATGTGTTAAAAATGAGTGGCAATGCCTTAGATGAGTGACAGGGTTGAAAATTTAGCATGAAATTAGCAAATGCACAAAACTGGGTTAACTGGTTAATTATCTAATGTTTATGCTTATGTAAGGAGCACATTAAGGGCATTTTAATTATTTACCTAACATGTATTTTTAAAAGGATTTATGTTCAATCTATAATTTGGTTAACAGGGTTTTACTTTAAAAGTGTCAGTCAACATCAGTTTGTATAATGTTACTGAGGTTTTAGGACTGCTACATGTAAATGACCTCTTTTCTGACTGGCTGCCATGTATTGCACCCCATTTCAAAAAGCAGTCCGGACTGAAACTTTTGTAGGCTGAATAGGCCAGTACATGAAAAATATGTGAATTCAAAACAGGCATACATTATTTACTTTCCGTACATGGACTGAAGAGTGAAACGTACATTGTTTATGTACATCATCAAACATTAAAAAAGTTTTAATGTGTTTAGTTTACTTTTGAATCTTAATTAAATCTGACATGATAAAAAAGAGCTTCCATTTTCCCTCCAAATCTCCAAAGGATGGTGAGGGATATCCCAGGATAAAAGGCCCTAGAAGGCTGCACATCTTGGGTCAGTTAAATGGCACAACTCAAGTGGCCAATTATCCCATTAGTAGCGTTTAGTGGCCTAATCACTGCAGCTCGCTTGCCCGTCACCAGTGGCCATGGTCTTCCTCGTGTCTGCAATTTAACAGCTTGTTGTTGTCCATTTTGAATGGAAAGCTTTGACCCTGACTTGTTAGACGAATGTGGGTAAATCTATTGGGCACTTCTAATGAGAGCTGCTGCTCAAGTACTGCCACCGCGGCGCTTGTTTTGGCTGCTAACGTCGATGCCTTGACCCTAATCCGTTCCTTGTCACACTTGTTAAAAAAGGAGGAAAATAAAAAAGGGAACGAGCAATCAGATTACGATAAAGTCTACATGCGTTTAGGGGGCTTCCTTTCGTCCTACACTCAAGAGAAAGCTCCCAAAAAGGTTGCTGGGAGCGAAGTCATAGATTGTCCAATTTTGGTTCCTTAAAGAACCTTTCGATGGAATTCAGTGGATTTAAGGAACCTCCTTACTTCATGAACTGTTAATGGAACCTTTTTCCAAACATTTTTAAAAGTCTATACCCTTTAGAAGCACCTTCACCAGGCCTCTCAATCTCAATTATGTTAGAAGAAAGGCTGTCTTGCTAAGACAAGTCCTAATTCAATCAATATTGTCAAGTTTTCAGCGAGACGGTTGGTGAAAATGCAGGCTACGGCCAAAAACCACCCGACAGACATGAGGGTGGAAAAAGTCTTCATATAAGAGAAACCTTTGATCACGGGACTTCTCTGATAAACTGCTTTTGATGGTGAGTTTGCACATCATGTGTTTCTTTACATTGAGCTTAATGCATGGATAAGGGCGAGCCCTTCTCAGGAGGGGGGAAAGAGGGAACAGGCAGCTCAGAGTCAGCTCTTGTTTAGCTATAATTGAAACGGAGAGGCCCAAACCCGCCCGGATAAAAATGACTCATCCAGACAAGTGCACGGACCAGTGGTTCTCCAGCCCACACACAGCGAGCAGCTGTCGGATAAAAACGATACCATGTTACCAGGAGGAAGACAGCGGTGTGCCTCTAACCTTCCATCAAGACTAATTATGACCCCGGCTTAAATCCAACACAAGGTGTGATAAAGCGCGCCAAACAAATAGGACAGGGGCCAAATCCAGGTCATGTTTACCAGCCAGGCTTCTGGTCTCCTGTGGCTTTGAACATACAGACCACCTGCAACAGTTACACCATAAAAGCACTAACAACCTTTCAAGGTGCTGAAATGACCACCAGAGAACTCCAGAAGCCATCTAACAGAGTTACACTCAGCAGTCACTTCTTCAGAAACCTCTACCATGTAGCTCCACCTTGCTAGCCCATCTGTTGCTCAGTTTGGGTTGGGCATCCTCTAAGCTTTCAACAGTGGTCATTTTCTGACCACACAGACGCTCTAGGCTGGACATTTTGGGTGGCAGACCAAAACACGATACACTCTGTCATGTCAGTGTCACTGCTGTGATGAGAATGGTTCACCACCCAAACAATATTTGGTCAATAATGTCCCTGGGGTCAGACACCAAGCAATCATGAATGGTGTGCCAAATCATTCTCCTCAAGCTTCTGTGGTGAAAATGAAAGAAAGGAGTAGGGACCATATTGAGCATATCTGAAGCAGTAAACACACCATTTGCTGTTTCATGTTTTTATTGAGGGTTACACGAAAGCTTGCAAAGAGAATAAAAATGTAAATATGATTATCCATTTCTTAATATGCATGACCAGCAGCTGGCACACTCAGTCTTCCTAGCAATCAGAATCAGAAAACTTTATTGATCCAAGAGGAAATTGCTTATGCAACGACTGCACAGACACACAGAGACACAAAGACAAGAATATTATAGTATATAGTATAAAGTCAAAATAAAACTCTCCAGAAAATACTCTGAAAACAAAATGCTGTGGCCAATAAGAGAGGTGGACATAAATAATATAGATAAATAAATATAATTACTGCTGAAACAATTCACTAGTCAACAAATTGAACTGAACGGTTGAACGGTTTGGAATTGAACTGTGCACCAAGTAAGTTATTGCATGTAATAGTGACATGAGTGGGGATATTACACATGATAATACTATTGCATAAGTAGTGACATAAGTGACAAAAGTAGTGATATTGGCACTTAAGACTACTGCACATGATGACGATTTAGCACACCCTAAGAAATTGCGGCAGGTTATTGCACAGATTATTGTGTGGGTGTGTGATGGGGAGGAGTTATGGCTAACCATCTTAGCAACTGAACTATGAGCTTTGCGTGATTTACATGTATGAATTTGGCAGAAGCTCTTATCCAGAACTACTTACAGGCTTGTCTAGACAGGGGCGAACTGCTGTATGAAAGAAATGGGTTATACCCTCTGCGCTACATGAACCAATTTAAACTTTACCTTCTCATTCAAATGATGTCAGCTGCATCCAATCAATGTTTTCACACCAATTCTTTACTATCACCTGTTCTGTGTAAAACTAGATGCGTTCATTATCATATAAAACTGTTATAGATTCAAAGAGAGAGATAATTTCCTTCAGGGAAAGTTTAATGTTTGCTGTTGTGATTCAGAGCAATCTATTGCTGTACTGCTGGTTAATTGAACAATTTGTGATTTTCCACTTTTAGTCCTAGCTACAGGGATTGTATGAAATCGACAGCACTCAGCCCTCAAGCACTAGGATTTAAGAACCCCCAGCAGAAGAGCTAATTTAGCACCAGTGATGTGGCTAGGGGTGTGTGTGTGTGTGTGTGTGTGTTTGAGGGATGTGCCTTGGGGCGACTTGGAGTTTGACAACAGGCTCCATCAGGCCATAAGCAACAGCCTGCTGCTGAAGCTGTCTAAGCCCAGCGATAAGTGCCCCACCATGGCCTAACTGCCCTTCAGTAATTACAGTCTCGACCCCCTGATTTATTCAATATAAGCTCTCACTGAGACTCACACACACACATACACACTAAGCCTGGGATAACTCATCGATTTATAGCTTTTTTCCTTTCTTTTTGTAAGAGTGTGCATTCTGTGCTCTGATCTGTGATCTAAAACTCCAGTCCCAGTTTTGCTTCATTTACACACATAGCAGCAGCTAGCCCTATGAGTGACTGCAGCAGACTAAATACGGAACATCACAGCATCACAAACATTATTATAGACCTCAAGTTTGTTTCATACTGAGATGATTTTTAAGAATTGAAAAAGGGGAATGCAATTTTAATGCATGAAGTGTCAGTGGGCTTTTTCTCTGAACACTTACATGCAAATAAAAGGAATAGGAAGATAAGCAAGATTCATTCTGAGGTAATGCCAACACAGCTAGTTATTCCTACTCAAGAAGACACTGTTAAAAAAAGACATTTAATAAAAAAGCTGACTGACTCAAAGCTGAAGCTCTGGTGCAGGGCTCTGTGTGTGGAAGAGTTGGGTGCTCTACTTCACCTTGGAGCTCTGAGCACAAAAAGACGAGAATAAAACAATCTGTATAGAATCAGAGTGGGCTTGCTCTAACATGCTTTCCTTTTACATAACTTGGTGTTGTGATTGTACGTGCACAAAGTGATGACACAAGCAAAATTTCAATTTAAGTGGGTAATGTAATTTAAATAGTGAATTATCTGGTTGCACTTATAGTGCAACTCCCCAATAGTTTAATCGTTAATGTTTTATTCATTGCACATTAGAGTCAGTACCACTGCTCTTTACTCTCAATTTGCTGCATCTAAAATAAAACCTGTATGATAGCTGAATCAGAGTTCATTTATTTTTCCATTAATACCAAAGTAGGTACCTTAGTATCTAAAGATGTCTTGGAGGGTAAACTGATGTACTGATGAACACTGTGAATTGTTCATTCTTTGTTGAGCCAAACTCATTATTCACTGACAATGAACAAAACTCACTGACAATGAACTTCAGCATTTATCTACACAAATACTGTACAGTAGGTAGCTTAAAGAGAAATCTGTGTAATGTTGCCATTTAGTGGTTACTGGTGGTACTGCTGTGTGAGGTGACCAGAAAAAAACTAATTGTTTAATGCAAACTGTTAATTTACCCATTGACCAGGTCACCTTAGCCACCACTGCAAGATTTGACATGTGTTGCCAATGATTATTTAACAATTTTCTATTTATTCCAAATTAGTTAATAATACTGAAAAGATAATTAAAAACTAAAAACACATTTTGGTGCCTAGTTATAGTCTCATAATCTACATTTATTAATCAAGCTACTGAATAACAAAAATTAACATGACAAGTGAATCTAAATAGCTGAACAGCAGTGTTACTAATATAATAAAGCTTGGCTGGCATGATAATGATGCACTCTGGCACAATTAAGACCTATTCTCTAAATGTTATGGGGTTTAAAGTCCTCCAAATATCATGCAAAGATCTCAACGATGAATAATGACATCACATCAAAAGCTCAGTTGCGTATTAATGAATCAATTCCGGAGTAATGCTGGCAGCTGCATTGGGTGAAATGAATCGCAGCCCATTGTGATCAGTTTTAATTGAGGAGCTGCAGGATTCCCAGCTAAAGTCCCTCATGGGAAGAGGAGAGAATGGAGCCGAGGAGCACGATATGCCAATTCAATCCTCAAATGGCGCCTTTGTGCCGTTCACTGAAGCAATCAGCCTACACTCACCACCGGGGCACTGACGCATCCTAAAACCCTTGACACTCTTCAGTCTCTCTCTCCTTCCCTGTTTCCTTGGTCTAGCCTGAGAAATGGAGTTGGGCTAAAAATAAGGCAATAAGGTGTGGCAAAAAAAAATCTAATTTACCCAATTCTCTCTCTACTCCATATGTAGATAAGCCATCTTGACAGGTTTGGCATCTTAGGTTTCCTTTCTTTTCACTGGAGTATATAGGCCAAATGTAGCCGTGACCACTTAGCTAAAGAGCCTTGAGGCGTAAACTGCAGGCTTAAATCATCACACACTTGAATCAAACAACATCAAATTGTTAAACGGTCTCTAATAGGCTTGCTTATGCAGTTTCGGAATGACTTACTATTATCTATTAAAAAAAAAAAAAAACTAAACCACATAGCACATTGCTATTAGCTAGCTACAGTGTTGGGGAGGTTAATGTAAGGTGAAAGTTTTTTTTTAGCAGAAGTAAACTGTTTTAGAGAATGCTAGTTACATAATTCTGTTCAAAATTTCTTTAGGTGTCCTACAAACACCCTTTCATCTTGATAACTATCTAGTAGGCCCCACAGTGGCGCAGTGGGTAGCACTGTTGCCTCACACCTCCAGTGTTGGAGGTTTGAATCTGGGTCTTGGCCTCGTGTGTGTGGAGTTTGTATGTTCTCCTTGTGGTGACGTGGGTTTCCTTTGGGCTCTCCAGTTTCTCCCACAGTCCAAATACATATATACATCAGGTGAACTGGGGATTCTAAATTGACCGTGAGTGTGAGCGAATAGTTTGTGTGTGCCTGCCTCGCACCCGTAAAAAAAAATTGCTTGTAGGTAGATATCGTAGACTAAAATCTCAATTTTCTTGAGCTCGTAGTTAGAAATTTCAACTGGAAAGTCCCTGAAGCTGGATTCCCAACTCAGAAAGTCAGAGGACCCTCACCAGCCTCAACCTCAAAATCCACGATGGCTGCTCCATGCATCAGCAGTAATGACAGCTTTAGTAAACTCTGTTTATTAGCACTTTTGCCCTTTTTGTATCTCATTAAATCTGTCGTCCACACAGTACTGTCCAGTTTCTATCTGTGGACATATTGCTACGGTGTTTGTATGCACAAAATACCATCTAATGGATTATTAAATGGTATTGCCAACAGTGACTAACAACGGCTAGAACATAGGTTTCTGACTTATACTGGAATGGGGAATGGGGTCAACTCGGGTGTGATGTCATTCCTAGCTCCAACTTCCTACTTCCAAGAAAAGTTTTGAAAAAATGTATTTAAATGAACCTCCATTCAGATCCAGGAAGTTTTGTTTTTGTTACTCATGTAGCAAAAAGTCACAATTTTGGAGGTTTTGTCCCTGAAGCAACAATACACTAAACCAACTAAACCAACACCAGACCAGCCAATATGGAATTTTAGATAACATCCAGCAGTGGTCACCAACCCTGGTCCTGGAGATCTACACTCCTGAGGTGTTCGAGCGACAATCTCCAAACCCTGCTCTGGCTAATGAACTTCTTCAGAAGTCGCTGACTGGCTGGAGCATTAAGTAAAGATGGTGGGGGCAGCATTGTAGCTGCAGGTTGGTGCTAAACATGGCAGGAAAGTAGATCTCCAGAAGAGGACTGGTGACCACAACCATATAGTGTCAAAAACAGTTATCCCTGTTGTTAAGTCATATTTAGCAGAGCCAAGCAATTAGAACAGCAGAAACAACTTAGCTTACACAGCACAAACCTGACAGTGCAGATAAAAGTGAATAAGGAATACTTGGCTTTGTGCATCTAAGTGCACACTCACGTCACGGCCCAACTGAGTGCACAGTTCAGGAAAGTTGAGCACCTCTTAGCGTTAAGCGCCACTATCCTGTGTCCTCGGGATGCCAGATGTTTCATCATTCCTCCCCCACAGAAAAAAAAAACTCCAGACAGCCAGGCTCTACCGTCAGCTGCTGTCAGAGCAGAGCAGCCGAGACTGCAGGGCTCCGACAGCTCTTTCTGGGATTTCTGCACCAGCACAATCACATTAGGCCGCTTCATGGAGGCTCTCGCAGGCCTCTTTCACACTTGCACCACGGCAAGCTGGTAGTGTCGAGCTGCAAACCCACCGAATGACAACAGTGAAGCCCCAGGCTGGGCAGAAAAAAATTCCTGGAGGCGTAAAGAGGTTTAAAGTGCTCCTTTAAAATAAATAGGTTACAAGGTTATGGTTAGCTTACCAAACCACATTAGCTAATGTAAATGTCTCTTTCAAAATACAGTGGTTAAGGTCAGGGTGAACAACTCAGAATCTCTTTATTTCTCATCTCTAAACGTTCACGCAACTTAAGCTATTTGACGTTGGAGAAACATGGATGCTCACGGAAAGCTAGTTCTTGCCTGGCTGCTGTGTGTGTACAGAAATGCTCTTAAAATTAATTTACATTGGATTTAAAAAGCTGTCGAATTGCTTGCAGACATATCACATGTAATCAAATATTATTCAAATCATGTTAAACATGTTGACTAGTGAACATATGAGACTGTTCTGTAAGGAGGGTTCAGATTAATGTTAGGGTTCCTTCTCTAACCATGCTAGCTGGTGTAAACAACACTTTTAAAATAAAGAGGTTAAGATAAGAACGTCTGCTAGATGCTGTAAAAGTAAGATTAGAGATAGGGTTAGCTGGTTAACAATTTGACGTGTTTTGAGGCAAGCATGTGATGACTAAGACCTGTGGTAATTGTTCATTACTTGTTAGCTACTTTAGACTCTTAGCTCTAACCCATGTAAACAACTCAATCAAAATACATAGAATTGCGATTGGGGCAGTGTAAGCAAGTACACTATATGGACAAAAGTACTGGGACACCTGATCATTTCACCAACAGGGACTTTAATAACACTGTATTCAAATACATATACTTCAATGAGGAGTTGGTCCCCATTTGCAGCCAGAACAGCTTCCACTGGCTTTCCACAAGATTTGGAGTGTTTCTATGGGAATTTGTGGCCCGTTCATTCGGTAGAGCATTTATGTGGTCAGGCACTGATGTTAGACGAGAAGGCCTGGCTCACAATCTCCATTCTGGTTCATCCCAAAGATGTTGGATGGGGTTGAGTTCAGGGCTCTGGGCAGGCCACTCAAGTTCTTCCACACCAAACTCATCAAACCATGTCTTTATGGAGCCCAAACCCTGAATAACAGGTGTGTCCCAATATTTTTGTCCATATAGTGTAGGTCGGTTAGTTGGGATAAAATCCAAAAAACAAACAACATATCAGACATGTTCGGTGTCTGATATTTTGTTTGTTTTTGGATTTTTTTCAATCAACAGTGCTCGGGGTAAAGGCAGAAATAAGGCACAAACGCAAGACCATACAGAAATTGTTCATTTAAATATCAAATGTAAACATTTTAGCTTTTACCTAAATGCTAATGTGAATATAATTTCATCATTTTTTTTCCAAGGCACTTAGTGCCTAAAGATTTTTTATTATTTTTTTTATCCGAGCTAACCCACCCTCTAGCTAGGGCTCCCTGAAAAAGACAATAGACCAACACTGTGAGGATGAAGCCTAGCATGTGCTTCCTCCAGGTAATGTGAAATGCAGTCATGTCTATACTTTGGACAGCTTAACATGCTTGGAGGAGAGTGCTAAACACAAATGAGCTAATGGATGCACTGCCAGTGATACAGGGGCATCCTATCCTCCCACAGGGAGCAGGGAAAGTTATACTCTCTTGTATTTCAGGCCAGCTGCAGCACTTCTGGGGATTGAACTTATGATCTCCTGATGATGGCACCGACACTTTAGTTGTGCCACTCAGGATCCCCTGAAGTTAGCTTCTTTAGTTTTGTGCTGGTGTTACAAGGCTAATATGGCTAACAAGTAATAAACATCTGTCACTAAAAATCTTTGACATGACTCAAGTTACGATACCGCTGTAGCTCCAGTGTAAAAAAAAGTAGACAAATTTCAGAAACTAGACATGTCCTGGACAACCAACAGTGTTTGGGCTAAGGGGGAAAATAGTGTACATTTTAATTTTATGGTAAATCATTTAACTTCAGCCACCAAAAGATTTGAGCTCTTTGATCTTTCTTTACTTATTTTTTTCATAATTTATATCTGGGAGCCTTTTACCTTTTGATAACAGCTTCACTTTTTTTGTGGGGAAAAAAACATTTTTCATCATAGAAAACCAACAAAATGTTTGTTTTTTCATCTCCCAAGAGACATCTGGTCTCCAAAAAGAGCAAACCACACACATACACACACCCACACCCACACACACACACACACTCCACACAAACAGTGACAGATTTCACAGGAAATCACAGTGAAGGCGACTGTAATTGAAAATACAGTGTGTTACTAGTTGCAGTGACTCAGAACATTGTGTCCCCACAAAGAGCTGAATAAGTACACTCTCTCTCTCTCTCTCTCTCTCTCACACACACACACACACACACACACACACACACACACTCACACACTCACACACAGAGTCTCATTCCCCCGGTGCAAATCAATAAGCCTTATCCTGCATTGCTTGCAGTGTTCATATTCAGATTTTACAGTAGCCAATTTAACTGGCAGTCGTAAAGGAGCAGTAACACAAAGTGGACCTGCGCCGCTGGTCAGGAGTCATATAGAAGCCTTGGAGGGGTTTCGCAAAAGAGACAGGCAATCTCACCATCAATCTGTCCAGTCAATCCTAACCGCTGCAGACAAGCAAACAAAGCCACTTCATTCTGTACACTCTGAAGGAGGTGGAATGAAACACGTCGTCTGTTTGCGGTCAGGCGGAGAGCGGCCTGTATACTGACAGTTTGAGTTAACTCGGGCAAGGGGGCAATGACCGTCCACTTACCTGCCATGAAAAACTATATCCAGAACATACACATCTATCAGGAAGGGTCAAAAGGCCTTGTCTGAACAGCCACTCAAATCCGATTGTGCTTTTTTATGCACCCTGCCCTCCACAACTGCTGATGGCTTTTTCTATTTGGCAAAAATAGCTATATTTATATATTAAAAGAAATAGACTATAGACTACTTTCCACCCCTCACATGTAACTGCCAGACACTTCAAGAGCTTCTTTCCCCAAGCAGTCAGGGCCCTTAACTCATTGCCACCAAAGGACTGTTAAACTCAACAACACAAAACACCTTCTGTAAACACAAATAACACAAACAACACAAAATACTACAGACTGGACTTTGACACAAAATGGTCATTTATTGTATATTTGTACCTTTGCCCAAACATAGTCTACCTCATGCCAAATTTGCATGTGGTACAACTGTATGTCCCAACCATAACTTGAATCCTGGTATTTTAAATACCAGCGGCACATTTCACTTTACTACAATTGCACACTCGCACTTTGTATTTTCCCTGTCCTGTTTTAAAAACTTAGTTAGATTTACATTTATGTGTATATCTCATGCCCTATATTTGTACTTTGTATTTTGGTACTTTTGATATTCTGTAAATTGCACCATGGAGAGCCTGTGTGGAACGGCATTTCAATACACTGTATACCGAGTATATTGTTGTATTGACAATAAACAAAATCTTGGATCTTGAATCTTGAATAAATATATTTCTTTTTAAATATAAGCTAAACACTTTGTCAAACAAGGTAAAATCTATCATGTTTTCTTAAAAAAAAAAGGAAAACAAAAACATTTATCACAGTTATTGATAAATAACTGTTTGCTAATATTTTCAAAAGGTGCCAGTTGCTTTCTAATGAGGTAAAGTTCATTAAAAGGCTATAAGAAACTTTACTTCAGGTATTTATTTTTGCATGTTTTGCTCATATTTTAGAAGGGTTCCAACAAAAAAACATATATATATATATATATATATATATATAGAGAGAGAGAGAGAGAGAGAGAGAGTCTTTCATTTTTGGAGACATTTTAGGCATTAAGCAAGACATCTGGTTCAGTACAGGCCTATGTGACTTCATATACAAACACAGGCATTTGTTTAACTGACCAAATGTGTACATCCTGTCCAACCACCCCCAAACCCTCCCCCAGTGTTGTCTGATCAGATAATGATTAAAGCATCCCAACCGAACATAAACTTTGAACATATTTTATTTTTAAGTTCACCATAATTAGGAGTATAAGCTTGTATTATAAATACACACTACAGCAGGGCTCATCAATTCCAGTCCTGTGGGCCAGCACACTTTGGTCATTTCCCGGCTCTAATACACCTTCCAAACCTGGCCATTAACTAATGAGCTAAATTAGGTGTGTTGAAGCTAGAAAACTACTGGATCGACTCTAGCCGTCCAGAACTGGAATCGATGACCCCTGCACTTCAAGAAGAAATATCAGCATTTTTACTACTAAAGCACACTCCTTAAGCATAGTACTAATTTATCAGAAATAAATTCACACAGTTTTCCCTATACCATGTTATTACCAATAAAAATGGACAAGCAGGCCCACCACTTTTCAAAGTACTGGGGCAAAGCCCCCTCCCACTTTTTCACTGAGCTAAGATCCCACATTTCGGAAGAAAAACCCTCTCCACTCTCTCTCACCGCACGATCCACTGACCTGTAGACATGAACAGATGGACAGTCAAACTCAGTGGCAGAGCCAATTAAAATCTCCATATTTGCTGAGGTTGGGACATTTCCCAAAAAGTGAAAACACCATTTTGTGTCCAGTGAGAGGACTCCTGCAGCTCACTGATCTGGCAAACGTTTTAACAGCGATGCTCACACTTGGTCATATATGTTGTAAATTTTGCTAACAGTCAATATTTCCCACTCCTATCTTGCCAGGATTTGATGTTCTTCAGAGATGTGAGGTGGCAAAATTAGCTTCCTGAGCACATCATTTGTCCATGATTATAGAAAACAGTGTGTCATGCTGTGTCAGAATCCACATAGGATAGTTGGCTTAACAACTAATTTGATTTAGAATCAGAATCAGAATCCAACAAGTTTATTGATCCCGGGGGAAACTGCTTATGTTACGATTGCACAGACACACAGAGACACAAAGACTAGAACAATATAAAATATAAAGTTTAAAATAAAAGTCAAATAAAAAAAGGCCTGAACTCCTCCTCCGGCCTAATGTTGGCTGAATGTCTCGCACACGTGTGGGCCTTTCACAATAAATGCTACACGGTTCCCTTTATTTTGGTGGCCAGTGCTCGCCATATTGGATTTGCCCCTTGCCTGAGGGAGCTGAATAATTGCGAGCCTATCTCAGTTCTACTGGAGATTTTTGTTATTCACCTCATCCGGAATGCATTTTGAGCGTGCAATTTGTCTGCCGTTGCACATTATTCCTTCCACTCTCTCCACTTCTCAGGCTTAGGGAGTTTTTTTTTCTCAAGCATTACCGGAAAAAGTCAGTGGTGAGAGTGACGTGTACTGTGGCATTCCCATCACTCTGGAGATGCTGTTTTTTTCTCTGTTTATTTCCACCCACTTTGAGCCAGCGGACTGATAATCCTTATTAGAGTATTAATTACTTCCACAGCTTTTGTCTCCTACGCCAAAAGCACCAATTCAGAGGAGAGTGCTGGGGAGGGGGTGGTAAAAAAAGAGCAGGCCTTGGTTGTAGATAGATAAACTCCTCCTGAAGTATTGCAGCAATTCAAAGTGGTTTATCAGCGGCCCTCAGATTTCTGCGTAACAGCGACTTTCTCTCAAGCTGCTGGAACTGAGGCGTGGCGTCTTCTGGTCAAGTTTCTGCTTTTTCCTCCTTTCGGAACCCAACCAGAGGGACAGTGAGAACTGGATCGTGGCCAAATGTGCCGCTATATGGCCTGCTCTCTGCATGAAGAGCCAATAAAGTTTACACATTTCTGGGAGTCTTTTTACTGCACAGACGTGACACCAGAGATAATGTTTATCTGAGCCATGCTTAGGATAGCGTACTTCCTGTGTGCACACATACACAAGTAATCTTTCTCTCTCACACACGCACGCACGCACACACACACACACACACACACACACACACACACACACACACGCAAAGTGAGCACAAAACAGTCCCTAGTCCACACAAACTCTACTGTTCTGAAAGTCATATAGAAGATGACATCTTTACAAGTCTATCCTCAATATGATCACCAGTCGGTATCTGACTGCATGCTAGCCTGACCCCTTTGACAGTATTGGCAACATTATAATTTGTCTATGTTCATAGAAAACTGTGCCATATTGTGTCATAAACCACATGTGCAAGTCTATTAAGACTGATTAACAGCTCACAGTGTGAACAAATTAAAATTCTTTCTCTGCATTCAACCATTCACCAAGTGAAGCAGCGGGCAGCCAGGACCGCAGTGCCCGTGAGGGGACAGTACCTTGCTCAAGGGTACCTCAGTGGTGCCACTGGCCATCCTGGGGTTTGAACCAACAACCTTCTGATCACAGGTGAAACTCCCTAATCACCACACCAGCTGGACGTCCTGCCAAACGAGTCCTTTAATAAGAAGCACTACATGGTTCCCTTTCTGTTAGCGGCCAATCCTGGCCATTTAGGCGGCCCATATATGGCCCTTGCCTGAGGGAGCTGAGTGATCATCAATCAGTACCTGACTGCATGCTAGCCTGACCCATCTGACAGCATTTAAGAGCTTTTATTATTCAACGAGTAATAAGACCAGCCTTCAGTCTGAACAGCACTTTTCTGTAGCATGACTGGAAGGACACTGGCAGCTTTGAAGCTTTGAGCACTAAAGCTAAAGCCAATAGCTACCCAATGCATTCATTTATTCTTCCCTGTATGTCAGAACACTGGGGTACCATGGGGGCAGAGCATCTGCTAGAGAGCCGTCCTTAACTTTTTTAATGCATTGCCTACATGCTGTCTATGGAAAACAATAAATATTTGATCGCAAGAAAAGATATTTTAAAGTACAGCCAGACTCCTTATCATTCCTACCCTAACTTCATGTTGGCGGAGGAGCAAAAAAGTATCTCATATGCATTCATAGGCTTGAAAATGATGACACCACTAAACAAATGTGCCTTCTCGGCGGACACGGTCCATCTGCTTGACCAATTTCGGCTCCAGCGAACAGCGCCTGGCTCCATCTTTGCTCGCTCCCAGCCTGCTTCTTGATTCAATCCTGGAGCAAATCTACTGCAGCGCAGCAGTCAAGTTGATGCAGGTCCACATGTGGCGGGTACAGTCAAAAAATGACCCATTTTTAGCAATCAGGGGTGAATTCACAACGCAGGTTTTCTCAGGTAGCGATATACACGATATGGACAAAAGTATTGGGACATGACTGTTTTTCAGGGTTTGGGTGAGGTCCCTTACCTCCAGTGAAGGGCAATATTAATGCTTCAGCATACCAAGACACTTTGGACAATGCCATGTTTCCAACTTTGTGGACACAGTTTGGGGAAGGCCCTTTTCTATTCCAGCATGACTGAGCCCCAGTGCACAAAGCAAGGTCTATAAAGACATGATTGGATGAGTTTGGTGTGGAAGAACTTGACTGGCCCGCACAGAGCCGTGACCTCAACCCTGGAGCGGAGCGAAACTGGAGCAGAGCCAGGCCTTCTCGTCCAACATCAATGCCTGACCTCATAAAAGCTCCACAGAAATGAACAGGCACAAGGGGGGGACCAACTCCACATTAAAGTCTATGTATTTGAATGCAATGTCATTAAAGTCCTTGTTGGTGTAATGGTCAGGCGTCCCAGTACTTTTACTCATATAGTGTACTGTATGTCCAAAAGTATCAAGTACCAGCCTGTCCAACGTTTCTGCTAAGATCAAGTGTATTAATTGGCAGGTCCACCCCCAGTATGTACTTCCTGGGAAAGCTTTACCCTGTTGGAAGGGTGCTGTAAGGATTTGATTGCATTCAATCAAAGGAGCACTAGTGTGGTCAGGTACTGGTACTGGTTGCTTAGGTCTGGATCACAAATGCCAATAAGAGTTTCAGGGGGCTTCATCACTGTAACTCATCCCAAAGGAGTTCAGTAGAGATTTATCACTTCAACTCGTCTCAGAGGAGTTCAATGGTGCTTAATCACTTCACCTTTTCCTAAAAGAGTTCAGTGGAGCTTCTTCACTGAACTCATCCCAGTGGAGTTCAGTGGAGCTTCACCACCGCAACTCTTTTCAAAGGAATTCAATGGAGCTTCATTACTGCAACACATCCAAATGGTGTTAATTGGAGATTCATTACTCCACCTCATCTCAAAGGAGTTCAGTGGAGCTTCACCACTCTAGCACATCCCAGATTAGTTCAATGCAGCTTGGTCACTCCAATCCATTCCAATAGAGTTCAATGATGCATAATTACTCCAATTAAATCCAGAGAAGTTCAACTGAGCGTTATCACTCTAATTCATCCAAAAGGTATTCCTCAGAGCTTCATTACTCCTGCTGAACCCAAGGAAGCTTCAGCGCTCCAACTCATCCCACAGGAGCTCGATAGAGGTTCATCTGTCCAGTGGTGAGAAGCTTTACATCACTCCATCTAAGGTATTGCACTGTATATGGTGACCTTACTCTTGTGTTCAAAAGCATCCTATTCTACTTTCTTTTCTGTGGAAGCTACATGGTTGTGTGTGTCAGCAGCTCACTGATTAGAAAAGGTGTAAGGGCACTTTTGGACACATGGCAAAACTTAACCCAAAAATCAAAATAGGAGAAGACCTATAGCACAAGAAATCAGGAATCCTTCTGTTGGACAGTCTTGACTTTTGGCTAAAGTTACACCTTAAAAATCCTAATTTGTGAAATAGAACCCAAAAAACATAGCATCATCAGACAGAGGCTTCCAGGTGAGGTGTGGCTGACCAAAGACGTCTAGACCAATGTACTTATAAATAATTAGCTGTATCATTTTGCAGGATTTAAAAAAAAAAGAGAAAGGATAGATGAAAAGCAGATAAACACAAAATGCAGCGGCTTGTTTGGTGCAGTATGAAATGAAACACGAAATGAGTACCTAATACAGATGGCATTCAAGGACTGATATAACTTTCCAGCTAATTAGGCCTGGGACCATACAATGTAATTGCGCTCGGTGATGCTGCTTACTATCAAGGTGAGGTCACTTATGATGCAGCAGTGGGGTTCATGGGCGAGGAAAGTGTTGATGCAGGTGATTATTGTTCGATGCAGGCTGGACTGATGGAGCGCATTTATATGTGTCAATTGGTTTTGGTGGACAGGATTGAAAGGGTAAACACAAAAAATGCCATGTTAATCACGATAATTAAAATTTAAACAAGCATCATTAGTTAATCCCCCAACTCGAGAGAGATTCAGGTTGCCATAGCACTGGTGAGCCACACACGTATCATGTTTCACAGCCTTACTCGGAGGCCTTCAGTGGAAAGCGGCCCTGAAATGGACCCTTCATCGAGCCGCCCAACGTTGCCATGGAATTCAATGCAGACTTTAAACGCACGTTAAACGCTGTCGCTCAGGCCTGTTTATCTCTCTGTGCCTAATGAAGCCTTTAATCTGCTTGCACGCGTCTGAGAGACATTCACAGAGATAAATCACAAACAGCGAGGTGACTAAACCGATGCGAAACAAAGCTAGAGAAGAGTCGCCGAACTCCACGTGGCGCATCGCCGTGTCTAATGACTGCTTTACAATGCAGTGCAGTCGGGTGAACGTGGCATTAGCACTACAGGAGAATGTCTGAGCCTGTCAAAACTGAAGCATGGTGCTACAGGAGCTATTAAATGTTTCAGCTGTGGGAGTCCTATTACCTTCGCTTTAGTAGCCTCCAGTGATTTGTTGCAAATTTTTTACCCTCCCAAGCCCCCCATGGTGTATTTCTCCCATGTGGCTCATTGAAACACGCAGAGAGCTTGAAATATACAGGCTATGAACTTTCAATTGCCGTTCCTCATAACTGGTTATTAGAAGATGCGGTTGTCATGGGAATGGTGTAATTTACCAGAGCAACATCGGTAAATAAATTTGGACATCATGCCACCAGGTGTATATACACTATATGGACAAAAGTATTTAGAAACACCTTTTCAGGGTTTGGGCTAGCCCTCTTACTTCCATATTTCCAACTTTGTGGACACAGTTTGGAGAAGGCCCTTTTCTATTCCAGCATGACTGTGCCCCAGTGCACAAGGAGTTTGGTGTGGAACAGCTTGACTGGCCCTGACCTCAACCCCATCCAACATCTTTGGGATGAACTGGTACAGAGATTGGAACGGATGAATATGCACGAATTCCTGCAGAAACACTCCAAAATCTTGTGGAAAGCCTTCCAAGAAGAGTGGAAGCTGTAATAACTGCAAAGGGGGGGGGGGTTTAATAAAATCCCTGTTGGTGTAATGGTCAGGCGTCACAGTGCATTTGTCCATATAGTGTACATTCCACCAGTTGCCTGAGTGAAACTGAAGAACAAAGTTGCCAGTAAGGGTTCTTTGCTCAGTGCCATAGAGCAGTGTCTCCCAACCCTGGTTCTAGGGAGCCCCTGTTCTGCTCCCAACGTATCTGATCCAACTAATTAATCAACTAATTATCAAGCATTCTAAGGGTCAGGATGGGGGAAGAGCCTTGAATAACTGGGGGGGGTATCCAGGAGCGAGGCTGGACAACACCGGTGTAGAAGAATCGCTGTTGTTGCAACCTTCAGTGGAAAACTCTCTGGAGAACCATTTTTGTAATGTGCGAATGTGAAGAAACTTTTCAAAGTGTAAAGAACTGCTACATCATGGATATAGAACCTCGACACTATGTGAAGATTCTTTTAACCTTTAAAAGATTCCTCACACTCACAAATTTCTTTTTAAACCAAAAGTTGTTCTCCCTTAGTGGTACCTTTTTTTTAAAGAGTGCAAGTATGACATTTTGAAAAGGGCAAAGGATGAGAAAACAAAGTAAAAACAATACTTACAAAGTCAACAGACATTTTAATTTATTTACATAAATTATGTAGAATGTGCGGAAAAGGGATGTCAGCTCAGGATTTTTGTGGGAGTGTGTTAGTGTTTTACCCACAGACAAGCATAGAGGGGGAGTACTAGTATGGGGGCCTAGTGCTCTCTCTCTCTCCCTTTCTCTCCCTTTTCTGTGTGTGTGTGTGTATAT
>JBBPCZ010148432.1:15000-19140 GCA_037974445.1 Brycinus macrolepidotus | reverse complement strand
AATATAAGTTAGAACAAATATTCATAATGTCCACAATGATGAATGTGTGAATGTGAATGTGTATATATATATATATATATATATATATATATAAATTTGACTAAATATAATGTAATCTGTAATATCATTTTAGCTGATCATTATAATTACATAATTATAAATAGATAACTAGTATTGTTGAACTTCTTGTTGCTGTCAAAATGCTTCAAAAATTGACAAACATCTAAAACTTTCTGTTTTTAGTATTTATATCTGCACTGCTTAAGTTGTTATTGCATGTAAAATAACCAGTATTATATTAATATAGTGGAGCGCTTTTGTTGTTGACTTTCATTGTTACTTAGCAACCATTTGAATATCAAACATAATGTAACAGTTAGTTCTGATGCCACAGTCTGATTGGCTGAGAAGAGTTCTACCCTTTTTGGAAATAAGAGCAAGAGTGCTTCACAGTAACTGTATCATTATAGTACCAGTTGGTACCAGCTTGCTTTACATTGCAGCTAAATGTTAGTAATTTTATAGTAATTTTAAAATGTTATTTTATAGAACATACAAAACAAGGTAATGAGGATAGTTCAGGAATCTGAGATATACTTTCAGTAGCACAACAACACTGGTTTAGCACTGACAGGGAAGTAAAATGAATGGAATATGTTTGTCACTTCTTATAAACAAAATTAGAAATAGTTGATATCACAGGTATTTAAAGTCAACTGATAAAATACACAGAATTACACAAAAGAATACGCTTAAAAAGACGATTTACCAAAACGCCACCATGTGATATAGGTAAGTATGCTGAATGGCTCTTACCGATGAAAGATATAGCCTCAGGAAAAAACGGGCACAGGTTCTGACTCCAGTGGTCCGCTATGGGGATCTGCTTGTACCTGAAATGACCGTCGTGCTCGAACACATTGGGCAGATTAGAGGTTACATTCAGAATGTACTTGATGTTGTGCTGGTCGAGCACGTCCAGGTTAGCAGAGTCTTTGGCACAGCCCAGGTAAAGGTAGGGCAGGATCTGGACTGGAAAGGCCAGCTGGTTGTTGGATAAGGGACTGTCCTCGAGCTCAGCGGAACAGGGCTCCCGATCCGATTCTCCATCTGAGCCGTCCGAACCAAGTCGGAGGCTCCCGAGTCCCAGCACTGACAGTGGCGGAGAGGAGTCCGCAGCTGAAGTGTCCAGAAATGTCTCGCAGTGTTCAGGATACTCCATCTGGAACTTGACAAAGCCTCCTACCAAAGTGACAAATGACAATGTATTGGTTGTGCACATGACACAAATTTCCAAAAAAAAAACCCTGAGTCTCTACAGTTTTCCCTGTTTTATTCTTCTATCGTTTGAACATGTGTGAAAGTTTCATGATGAACAGATTAATGCTCCAAAAGTCCACTGTGCCCCTATTAATTGCGTCCCAAATCACATACTTCTAAACTTTGCATACTACATTACTGAAAACATTTCTAATGGTTGTGTACTATTTTTACACACCATGGTAATGTGCATTTTGGGACGCAGCCTTTATCTGGGTAGTCCCATTGTCTACAGATTATTTGCCGACTCGCTGGGGAAACTCAACTGGTTCTCAGCAGCTTTAGGTTTAGGATTAGGATCAAAGTCTGAGCTAGTTTTAAAGTGAGCATGACATTTTGGATTAAGCAAAAAGCCATGTTACAGATATTTAGCTGGATATAGGCAAGTTTAACACATACAGTGAACCACCCAAACATGAAACAGGAGGATTGTAAAGGTTAGTCTGAGTTTAAGTAATTTGAGCAAGTTTAAGTCTAAGGAAAAGTTAAGGAGACTAGATATTTTGCTGCCTGTGTTGATATTTATATTTAAGTTCGAGGTCGGGAAATGTGAAATCGACCATCAAGGAGTGGATGAAGTACTCCTGAGTGTATGTAGATAGTAAAATACTACTTGTGTGACAGTACACAAGTACTTGCTTGGGAATGTACTTAAGAATCAAAGTTAGGGCAGATTCACAGTCATTTTTCTCAAGCCAGAACAACACAGGTGTGTTGTCCTGTCTTTTTTTCTTTACAGTTCACACCATAGAGAATTTGTAAGGAGCCCAGCAGCTTCCTATTCCACACACTGGTCCAAAACATGACTGCAAAACACCCGAAGGTTCCTGCAAGCCAGTCCTCAATGAATGGGTTTGAATGGGAGTGAATGGAGCTAAATGACTAAAAGCAAATCATTAAAAATGTTTCTAGCCATTTGTTTAGGAACTTCCTTTAATCTGGAAAGTGGAGGAGTGTTTTATAATAACACAGTAAAGTGCTTCTGGGCAGCAAAATACTAGCATTAATGCTGATTGGTTGGAGAGCTGATCAGCTGGTTGGCTAAATTAAACTTTGTGAATGTACACTACATAGACAAAAGTATTGGGACACACATGTTCTTCAGGGTTTGGGCTAGGCCCCTTGCTTCCAGTGAAGGGCAACCTTAATGCTTCAGCATACCAAGACATTTTGGACAACGCCATGCTTCCAAGTCTGTGGACACAGTTTGGGAAATAATCTTTTTTTATTCCAGCATGACTGTGCCCCAGTGCACAAAACAAGATCCATAAAGACATGGCTGGATGAGTTTGGTGTGGAAGAACTTGACTGGCCCACACAGAGCCCGGACCTCAAGCCCATCCAACACCTTTCGGGTGAACTGGAATGGGTTCCTAAAGCACTTTTGCTTAAAATTGTAATTTGTAAACGATTCCCGTTTTTTTAAACAGACAAATTTGCTTATTTTCTTAAGACAGAACAGCATAAAAGATTCTAACACTGTAGTCATATTTAAATACACTGTTCAGCTCCACTTTCTCACAGTGGCTTGTGTACGTTCATGACGCACCAAAAACAAATGAGCTACTCAGCTCGCCAACCAATCAGCACTCAGTAGCTACCAGTAGCTGCCCAAAACTAGAAAATTACATATGCTGGTAAGTTTATTTTCCTGTGTAGTATTTTCTTTCAAAAATTAAAAAAAAAAAATCAGAGAGATTATGAAGACTATGAATACTAATATGTTTAGTCCCACTCAGTAAAGACTTAAAGACTTACTCGTGGGATCTGCTACAACTGGAGATGAAAAGTCCTCAAACATGCAGTCTTGAAATATTTTGTGTTGTTCTGTGTTGAGAAAATAAGTGCATTTCTCTGTATGAAAATGATCAGCCATGCACAACCTACACAAAACCACCTTATGAACCCATTCATTTTGGCCTAACTTTTTGGGCTAACTATCGGCTTGGTGTGTAAAGGCAGAAAGTTCTTTTCCTCTTTCTTTTTGGAAAGTGATTTAGAAAGTTAATTTTTATTTAGCTTGTGATAGTTTAGATCAATGAAATCACATTGTTACTGAAGGCCCACCTTCCCTCTGATCTGATTGGACAGGAAAGAAACTATGCTTGTGATGTAGCTACCTACCTTGGGACTTCTAGACCTCTACATTATTTAAAAATATAATTTACTAAAACATTTTTTTCCATAGGTATACAAACCTATTTCATTATAAGTATATGGAATCAGAAATATTTTAATTACATTTAAATATAAGAACATTTCCATAAATTATACTATTAGCATAACAATTTGAGAGAAAAGTAGAATCGTTCAAATATTTGCAGGAATTTCTACATTTCTTAGTATTTACTCTTCTGTACTGTATGAGACTACTGAATCTGATGAGTCATCCAAACATTTCAAATAAAGTGGTAAGACAGACAAACAAACAAATAAATAAAAGAATTTTGTGCCAACGTCACAAATCTGTGACCAAAATAGTGACCCAAAGTGAGTATTATATCTTGAACACTTTAATTCATCTTAAATGTTCATCTTGAACACTTTAATTCATCTTGAATATTCATCTTGAACACTTTAATTCATCTTAAATGTTAATCTTGAACACTTTAATTCATCTTGAATATTCATCTTGAACACTTTAATTCATCTTAAATGTTCATCTTGAACACTTTAATTCATCTTGAATGTTCATCTTGAACACTTTAATTCATCTTGAATATTCATCTTGAACACTTTAATTCATCTTAAATGTTCATCTTGAACACTTTTATTCATCTTAAATGTTCATCTTGAACACTTTAATTCATCTTGAATATT
>JBBPCZ010148432.1:0-10000 GCA_037974445.1 Brycinus macrolepidotus | reverse complement strand
TAGGGAGGAAAATAACTGAACTGACGTACGACAGTTCAGGAAGCGTCAAACAGTGCGTTCACACAGGACCAGTTGGAGTTGCATTCATTTTATTATTCAATAAATGATATTATTGTTGCTTTGTGTTTACTCCAACAGTGTTAAATTTACTTTGAAGATATGAAACAACATGAAAATGTGATAAAGAGATCAGCACTTTTTCACAGCACTGTTGTGTTAAAGGTGCCAAGACATCTGCCTTTTTTGTATTCGTTCTATACATATGGAGACATTATATTAATTATATTTTATACACATATACAGTACTATGAGTCTTGTATACGTGTATAAATTGCTTTATATTTTGCTTTGAATCACCTTGTTGCCTGTCAAACTATCTTGTCTTAGGCAAAGATTAAAATGAAAGAAATGGGAACAAATATTTTACTGCAAAAGATTACAAAGTGCCTGAAGATACAAGATCTTTAAAAAAAAGGCGTTCCAACCACTCAGCATTCAGCGCCACCAGTATACTGATCACCGCCTGATCATCTGGAATCATCTGTACCTGTTTCTTCACTGGTTCAGGACTTAAGTTAGATGGCTTTGTTTTGTTTGAATGATTCATACGTAGGTCACTGTGTATCTTAGCAAAGAAAAAACATTCCTCTGAAACTGGTCAGGTTCAGGGACTGGACTGAAAATGAGAGAATCTGAAAGTCTTTCAGGAAGCCTGGAAAGTACTATCTGAAGTAAGTACTATCTGTTGTATCTGTACCTATTTTTTTTTTTTTTGCACTGCATTTCTCCATGTCACCACCTGAGGGCGTGTGGGTCAATATTCCTTCAATGTCCATCGGTGGGCCTGGCCTTTCATTTTGAAAGCAAGCACAACATGCATAAGAGCTACTGCTGAACATGCCCCCCGGTTACACACCACACAGCACCTTGGAGTCATTTTTGATCCTACACCCTAATTTGATAGTCATATAAGCAGCTTTCTTTCTCCTCAGAAATACAGCGCGCCTTCATAATTCTCCCTCAATGGATGATGCTGAAATGCTTATCCATGTTTAGATCCCTGTAACGCCCTTCTGTTTGGCCTCCCAGCTAGAACACGTACTTGTTTACAATACATTCAAAACTTATCAACCAGACTCCACACTCACACTAACCCTGCCTCTCACATCATTTCTGTCCCCTATTGTCTTTAAGGTGTTCTTCAAGGTTCTGTCCTTGGACCCATGCTCTTCTCACACACGTTAAACTGTCCTCTTACATCACTCCTGTCCTCCATCGTCTTCACTGGCTACCAGTATCCTTCCGTATTCAGTATAAAATTCTTCTATATACCGTTAAAGCCCTTCATGGCCTCGATCCCTCTTATATACGAGACCTCCCTCATCTCTACACCACATCCCACACATTAAGGTCAGTGGACTCTGGTTTACTTACCGCCCCCAAATACAGACTGTCCTTCATTGTTGTTGTGCCCAAATTATAGAATTTATCACCCAAAACCTTAGAGATACCTCTTCTATTTCAGAAATCAAGAGTCGCCTTAAGTCACCTTTTCTCTTTGAGTTACAACTCTGTGTCTGTCTAGTCTTGTTGTTGTGTCGTAAATGTAGTAAGTTTATTATTTGTATTCTTGTTCTATTGTTGTTGTGAAAGGCGCTATATAAATTAAACTCATTATTATTATTATTATTATTAGTAGTAGTAGTAGTGGTAGTAGTATTTTTATTATCTAATGCATAACCACTTTATTCAATGGGGTTTTTTTTCTGAACATTTGCAGAAGACCAAATTCCTAGAAGTCTTTCTAATTAACCAAAGCTTGTTAAAATAATGGGTTTATAACTGTGGTACAAGAACAAAGTGAAAAATCTCTATTCGGTCAGCCATCTGATCCCTGCTGCAAGTATATTGAGTCTGCACCATGAAAATTTCTCAGGGGAAATGTATGGTGAAAACATTCCCACCTTATCTTTGTTGAACACCCTGTGACCTTAGAACAAAAGAACATGTGATAGTGGGGGATTTAGTAAAACACTTAAGAAGAGAGATGAGTGTAGAGAGATGGATTATGTTAAGAGTCCACATTCTACATTCTTCTTGTATTTTCTTTTGCCCCCCTGAGGTCAGAAATAGTGATTCATTTAACATGGCCATTTTTCAACTGCTCTGCTTTTTATTCCCTTGAATAAAACAGCCTGTTGGATTTCTTTACAGTGGTGGTGAATGGAACCAGGCGTCGCAATGTCTACAGTACAAATATAGTCATTTTATTTACTCTCCAAACCCACCAGGGAACCTACCTATGTCTTCTAAGATTTATAATGATGGCGAAATAGTGTTAATTCTGAAAAAATTTTTGCCTCACAACGCCTTGCATGTATCCCTCCACTATAAAGGTATAAAAATGTTTTATATCAAAATCTTCTCTCAAATCTATTGTAAGACAAGCATCAAGCATTTCAAGCATCAGGCAGTACATTTTCAATCATTTTACATTTAACTTTCTGTGAGGGAGCTTTAAGAGGCATTAAACTGTCTGGTTCCATTCACCACCACTTTGAACAATTCTGATGTATAAGTTGCTCTAGAATGGAAATGAACACTAAACCTACTCTGAATTAAAAATTTGTGGACGAACACACACATACAGTGCATGTATGCATATTTGTGTATCATCATTGCTGGAGGAAGACCTTGTATCTCCAAAATAGTAGTTATAATACAGGAGGAGGAGAGCATTGTAATTTTTAACGGAAGTAATGTAACATTAAATTACACTAACTTTCATTAAACAGAAAATAGTAAATCTGGGATATGTAACAGTAAATCTGGGATATTTCTATTGAGCTACTTATCATTAGCTCATATGATGTTTTTAAATTATAAATAGATAACAAAAAAAGACAAAAATGGACATATATTACTTGGAATTGTGTCATAACTGCTAGAACATAATGGATTTCTGGACATGACCAGAAGGAAGAAGATATGGGTTCACCTCTGAGTGATTCATTACTTTCATTTGTTCCCATGTCAGCCAGCTCTGACACTAATGGGAACACGGAGGCCTCCCTGAGGTTTTGACGAACAGGATGGAAGAGGCTGATTTTCCCCTCTGCTGCTGACACTCTGAATGACAGCCATTGCATCACTGTGGTCCGTATTGCGTTCAATGCCAAAGCGAGGCTGAACACATGTGACGCACGTGGACACGTTTGATTGGCCCATGGTTCCTTAGCAACGAGAGGGAGACGTCCCCACATGTGTCCATGTTGTGTTCTGGAAAACCTTTGGCCATGATCCAGACACATACTATACAAAAAAAAAAAGGATACCGACATGGAAGGGTGGGCGATTATGGCAAAAATACAACACCATGATACTTCAATACATCACACAATACACAAAATACATCACAATATTCGGTCAGAACAGCAAAAATTGACACTATTTGACAACATGCACCAATGAAACAGTGCTGTCACACTTAAACAAGGCTATAAAATGGTACAATAGGCTGACATCCAATTATTCGCCCATTAGTATGGAGTTTATGTAGTTTCTACACACTGGGTACCTCAAACTGGTCTATAAACACCAATCAGTCATGGCATTAAAATCACCTGCCTAATATTGTGTTGGTCAACACCTTGAACTCTTTCTCATGTTTCTCAAACCCTTTCTGAATAATCTTTGCAGTGTGGCATGGATTGTCCTGCTGAAAGAGGCCACTATCATTCAGGAACACCATTGCCATTATGGGCTATACCTGTTCTGCAATAATGTTTAGGTAGGTGGTCCGTGTCAAAGTACCAAATGTAGCACCCAAGTTTTCCCAGCAGATCATTGGCCAGAGCATCACACTGCCTCCACCGGCCGGTCTTCCTCCCAGAGTGTATCCTGGTGTCATCTCCACCCCAGGTAAATGACACACACACTCATCAAGCGGTCCACATGATGTACAAGAAAACATGATTCATCAGACCAAGCCAACTTCTTCCATTGCTCCAGTCCTGATGATCAAGTGCCCACTGCAGGCGATTTTGGCTGTGTTCAGTTGTCAGCATGGGCACTCTGACCAATCTGCAGCTACTCAGCCTCATACTAAGCAAGCTGTGATGGACTGTGTGTTCTGACACTTTTCTATCACAGTCTGCATGAACTTTTTCAGCAGTTTATTATTTAGTGGTTTTAAAGTTGTGGCTGATAAGTGTATGCAGTTGCTCAGTTTTCTATAACAAATATACTCAGAAAAACACCTGATGACAATATTCCACAATGACAGTAATATATAATTAATGTAATTATGATATATTGTCCATTAGTAGGGGCAATACTTTTATTGTGGTAAATTATTACTTCATAATATACTTATCACGCATATCGTGGATATTGTGTGTACTTAAAGGGCCCATATCTTACATTTTTATCTTTTTTAATTTCATATTCAGTTTTTTCCCTTGAAGTCAGCTTACATTTATGTAGTTTTATGAACCAAAAAGTTGTAATTAATTTCGACACAATCATTTTCCAGCCTTTCTTTATCCCCAAGACTTAAACATGTTTTGCTTACTGTGCCTTTAAGCCTGATATTTGTAAACGAGCCCTGCTCAGATTTGCTGCCTTTGTGCATCATTCAAAATGCAGTCAGGCTGAAACACCCATTATGTGGGGCTAACCTGCTGTAGACTGAAGGAGGTGGATATGTATATTAACAGCATTTATTAATTACATTAAACACTTTAATATACAAAAAGCGAGGACAATTTGGTTTTCCATGACACAGGCCCTTAAAGATTAACGGCATGTTTTATTACAAAGAGGCTGGAAAATGATTTTATTAACTTTTTAATTGATCAATATTATGTTCCAAATTATCCAACCCCAGAAAACCTAAATACTGTAAAGAATATTATGTAGCAAATGTCTTGATCTTGACATTATATTATTTTTGCCATATCCCACCATCATTTTTTACAGTCAACAAATTAAAAGTATATCGGAACTTGGAGTTTCTCCATAAGTGTCTTCATCAATTTAAAAAAACAGATGTAGCACAAATATTCTAATATTTTTCCAGATATTTTTATTTCACATTGAAATGATTCACACAACATTCAAGAGTACTTTAATGAACCAATGTTCTTTGTTGTGAGTGGACTGTTTATATTTTCTGTGCAAATCCCATATATACTGGTAGATATTTAGTATAATAATATTATAGTAATTATCCATTTATTTTACTGTAAACTAAACATATTCTCCAGTATGTTCATTAACAGCTTTGTGAACAAACAAAAAAATCACAGAATTGCCATGAAAAAATGCCCAGAAAGCTTATTTTGCTTCCCTTTGAAACAAACATCACATTTTGTACCAGAATCTATGAAGTATGGCCCAAACAATGGTGTAGTGCACCTCATAAGAGACTGGGCTCACTCACATGAACTTCATATCATAATGTTTTACAAATATGTAGTGCATATGATGCTCAAATGCTCTCAGGAACTCCTTCCAGTACAACATCTACGTCCCAGTTTGTAGCTTATAGTTAACAAACATCAGTCGATTCACACAACTCCACAAATGCACACATGCCACAAATAAATAAGATCTCATCTAGCAAGTAAACAGCAATATTTTCATTTTATCTTATGTACAATTGTTCAAACTGCTCCAAACGTGGGGTTCATTATGCATTTATTCGACTCGAAATTTAAAGTCTTAGGACAGAACTATGAAACAAATCTCTCCTGTTTGTTAGGCAGATGCTGTACTGAGAGTTTAGAGCTTCTGGTGAATGAAAAAACTCCCTTTGCTTATGTTAACAGAGCTAAACATGCATCCCTTTGTTCTGTTCCATGTTAAAAATATCTTAAGTGTCTTGAAAGCACGCAACTAAATCACACAGAGGAGCGTCTGACTGTTCCCAATAACAACTGCTGACCTCTAGTGGTGGTACTATGACCAGAGCACCAGTAGTGCATGTGCAATGGACAGCTTTTGTGTTTTTGCAATGGACGGTTTTTGTGTTTTTCTTGCATTAACAATAAGGTCCTTGAACTGAATCAGGTGCAAAACACAGAACTGTGGATCACAGATGGACTCCCGGAACTGATTTTGATTTGTTCTTAGCTACTTATAATTTTTATTTATGGAATTCAAGTATAATATATGAACTTAAAGTCCCTCAATAGATAACGTCTCCTAATTTATTCATTTCCCTCAAACAAAAACACAAGTGAAAACAAAATGAGATGGAATGCAAAAGAGATGGAAACAAATACACTTCTTGTTTTGATATTTTCCTTCCTTGAAGTGAACATGTAAACACACTTATAACACTGAGTCAAAACGTAGGGGCGAAAAAAGTAATAAATACACAAATAACACTAAAAAAAACACACACACAGAAAAAAAAATCACATGTACCTGAATAAGTGGAATGGGGAGGCTTCTACTCATGATGAAGTACCATGCAGACACAAATGGTCAAAAGACCACATGGTCATCGATGGAGCTGACCCTGGAGAAACAGAATAATGGAATGTGGGGAGGTTTCAGGATGAGACAGGGATTATTTTCTATCACTCTGTCTGGGGTACGGAGATGGCAGGGCCTTTGGGGTCGTCGAAGCGGTCCATGGTGTGCAGCTGCATGATCATGTGAAGGCCGTAGGTCAGCACCAGCACCATCAGCAAGGACGTGAGCAGCCCCATCCAGATGCCCGGCGTGAAGAAGCTGGCGCAGTCGCTCGCGTACGAAAAATCCTTCCCTGACACATTAAAGCCTTGGATCTGCAGGAAAGGGAGAGGGAGGAAAGCTGGGTAAGAAAGCTGGACACATCAAAAAAAAGAAGGTTCCAAACCAGTTCGAGAAACAAAACTGCAACAGTATTTTGCTAGGAACAAATAAAATAAATAGTGAATAAACAATAAATAGTAATTTTGTGTTTGTTTAATCATTCCCAGAGCTCTCCTCATGGGAGCCCAGTATTATATTATAGTTCTCATCGATTACCTCAAATACCTGATTCAGTTCAATCAATACATTATTAGATTAAATCAGGTGAGTTGCTGATGGAGTATCCCAAATCCATGCAAAGCCTGGAGGCATCGAGGTGAATTCTGGAACTGAACCTGTGTTGTTCTAACCAGCTCACAAAACTACAAGTACTTTTTACAAACAAAACAAATCTTGGTGTTATTTAATGCATTCTTGTTTGTTTACATTTATCCTAATGTAAACTTGTGTATTTGCAGGCAGAAAGTCCCTCACTGCTCAGATAAATGGCTTTAAGCAGTTTGCACAGGTGTCTAAGACTATTGCACACTACTGTTTATAAGTAACATATAAACTCTAAACTAGAAGTAAAAATGTGCAAAGTAGTTCAAAAGGTATTTTTAACATCCAGAATTTGTGCAAATGTTGCAGCAGTCAAGTGGAAAACATAACCAGAATACTGGAATGTAGTTATGTATGCATCATATGTGCATATGATCGGCAGCATTTCAATATAAATATAAATGAGTTATTACATACATTATAACAATAACATTATTTAGGCAAATGTGTCTCATGTGATTTTATTTAATGCATTTTACATGCACTGAACAGCACAGATATATTTTACTTTTTGGTTGTTAAATTTAACCAATAAAACACATTTTTAAACGTTAAACATTTTGAACATCTTTTATGTTCCTTTACTGTAACGGACCGATGGAGCTCTAATGTTCATGACTGTCAAGGTGAGGTTAAACAGGCAGGCTGTAGCGCCGCCCTGAATTACACAGACTAGTGCTGCAGCCTGGTTTGGTAGAGATGGCTAGCAGGCTATTTTATTAGATCTAACATTTATTTCCTTCGTTATACTGAAAAAAATCTACATCTAAAGGTGTAATTTTGTCTGTGTGACACCTTCATAGGTCTTAGCAGGACTGCCAAGTTTTTAAATTTGGGCCTGAAAGTTTAGTTTTGTTCGCTTGACACTGGCAACCAGGTGTTCAAATTCCAGAGCAGAGACCGATATGTTCCTTCCATATAGGTCTGATGTTGCCCCCTAAAACACCTGGACTTCCTTTACTTGCCTGCAAATGAGGATTGGTGGGAGATGTCCAACTTAGCCATTCAGCTCAATGAGTTAACATTAGCATGTTTTGCTCTTATTTGTGGCATACTGGTATAAAGGTTAGATTAAGATGAATTGCAACTGGTACATCGCCCCCTGTACAGGTGTTAGAAATTCTGCGATTCGTATTTTTATGGCTACTTTCAAACACTGCCTTTTCCAAATTAAAATATTTTTAAAAAGTGGAAAGACATAAATGTCAGGTGCTTATGGGTACTTATCTAATAGCTATCAGTATCGCCCAATACTTGAGAATCAGGTACCATACTGTAATGGAAAAAGTGGTATAAATTCATTCTTAATACCTAATATTTAGCATACCTAATCTACTAGTACACCTAATATGACAAATCAGGTGGTGTGAGCAGTGTGCCCCCCAAAGTTGAAAAAAAACCTATGATACTGAGCAAGACATATAGCTATTTATGCCTGGAATCTCTATGGGTCTTGAATGCATCTCCAATGGCTGCTTATGGTCACATTTTGTGACTGGAGGAAGGGTGCTCTGTATTGCTACTATGCCAGTGTCTGACTATTTGACAGAATGGCACACAAATCTCTCAGTGTACATGCATGGCCTGTTACACAGCATTGCCAACTCAGCGGTCAATGATAGTTCACATTAACTTTTTCATAATCAACTTTCAATTATTTATCATAAAGTTGATTATTCATTGCAGATTCATTAACTCTTTTCTACCGTCTGGCAAATGGAATTGAAGCTTTGCCTCTAGTTCTGCTAGACTGTGCAACAAATTCATACCACAGGCCCTCAAAGCCCACCTTATACCTTAAATACGTCTCATATTACACTCTGGATTTTCAATAGCACCTGCACTTTGCCTTCTGTTTATGCCACTACAGACACACTTATGTCCTGTTACTCAATTTGCTAAGATATAATTTAAACTTACTCAGAGTGGTTCTTTGCTGTTAACTGTCTCCTGTGCAATAATATACATATGGTGCAATATTACTCATTCTGAAAAGTTTATTTACCATTCGCACTTTACTGTTACACTGCTGTATTGTCTATTTACTGTATTGTTTCCGTCATATAGTGCAATACTAGTCACTCTAGAAGGTGTACATAGCATCCACACTACGCTATTAAATACCTTACCGTTACATTGTTGTGGTGTCTATTTATTGCGTTGTCTATTGTTTCTGTCATAACCTGCACTCTGTTGAATGTTAAATGTTGCTATATGTTGCTCTGTGGTCCATGGAGAATCGTCTCATCACACCATGTATGTGTACAGAGCTGCTGATGACAGAGTAACCTTGAACCTTCAACTAGAGTCTAAAGTCTGGTTTCTTTTATATACTATGATACTTCATGCTGAAACTGTACCTGGAGGTCATCGAAGGAAACCCTCCATTCATTGGCATTGTCCTTGGCTGAGCGAGGAGCGAGCTGTGGGTAGCGGAAGCTGGTGACAGAGTCACACCGGTATGAGTACTCAACAGGGGCGTAGATGTTACGGCTGCCGTTGAAGGAAGCCTTTTTGCCATCATACTCCAGCTGCACGAGATCCATGGTGAACCAGCGGCGGGCCGACACCTTATAGCGCCGCTGGCTCATGACAAATCTACACAAACAGCACAGGTACAAAACACTGTTAGAATATGTATGTGCTGGCTTGAGATTTATTTTGAGGATTTTACTCACATACTTACATGAGTTTGAAAGACCGGTAGCTTAAAACATTCTCATAGTTGAGGACCAGCCTGTAGAATAAAAGACAGAAGCATGTCATGCACAAAATGCCTTGCTCCCAAAATATTGAATAAAACTTCTAAAAATGTTTCTTTATCTAGTTTCTATTATTTAAATCCATGTTGAATTATAACACTATAATTATGTTT
>JBBPCZ010148378.1:0-19146 GCA_037974445.1 Brycinus macrolepidotus | reverse complement strand
GAAACAACACAACATGATGCTTTGTCTTCATCTGAGACACATCTGGCCGGATTCAGCCATTTTTTAATGTAAAACTCAATTTTCACGTGCCAGGCACGGTTCCTTGTGTGAAACGCGTTCATTCTGCGAGTCACGCGCACAGCTGCGGCGGTGTTCGTTACGCGGAACGTTCTTCTGTGAGGCGTTCGTTAAGCTGTATTTTTGTTTCCCTGTTTTGAATTGAAAAGCAGTTTAAATGCATTTTTTTTTTCCAGAAATGAAAAGTGCTTGAGTTTACAATATTCATGTCCATGTCTATTATTTGATTCTGTCGGCAACTAAAACCCTTTTAAATTAAAAATACATTTGCGCTTTGGGACAAATTTTCCTGTGTGATTAAATGCGATTAATCAAGATTAATTAATTACAAAGACTCTAATAAATTAGATTTATTTTTTTAATCGAGTCCCACCCCTAGCTTTCAGTAATTATTTCTTAAGCCCGTGTGTATACAATAAAATGTTTGTATTGTTTGTCACGGAGTCTTATTGTGTTTTCATCAGAAAACCATACCTGTATTACTTTACATGGTGCTTTCACGACTAGCAGTATGGCGGACACACTGATGTAATGTGTCAACTGGGAACACCGGGAATGCGGCGTCTGCCCTGTATAAGTCTATGCGTTTGGGAGCCAAAGGAGCTGGATCTTCTTAGTGATCTGATCCAAATGATCCGACTCATTAAAAGGAGCCAAAATTCCCAAAACTTTGCGTCTCCTTGTTATAAAACAACGTGCATCCATACAACTTCAGCCAATACAACCTCCTATGTCAGTGTTGCTTTACGAATACTATAGGATATCGGATTATAAAAAAATTGTTAATTGTGTGTGTGTGTTGTCATGTAGGCTATAGACTGATTGTCTTGGCTTGCATCCATGAAATATTGTAAGGTTATAGGCTTACTGCATGTTGAAAAAATTAAGATCGGTATTGCGCAACAATTGGGAGATGGGGACCCCCCCGAATATTGACGGGTATTTCGCACACTGTTCACACGCTTGCCTCAATCAACTTCCCCAATCACACAATACCACCAACCTTGGGAGGGTGAGGGCTAGCACATGCTTCAACTGATGTGAAGCAACAATGCACCAAGCACCGCTGCAATCGCAACTTCAATGCACACAACTCAGGACGCTTGGAGGAAAACGAAAAACACCAATTTTGTTATGTTAGCTAAGAGACATCCACACTGACTAGCATCACAGTGCTTAAGACAGTTGCAATTAAGACAGTTGTACTACTTGGCAGCCCCAGTCTGGACTGCTTTTTAAATGAGGTGCAATACAGGGCACCCAATCAGAAGAGCTCACTTACATATACCTTAACGGAACAAAAGGTCATGTAAAAATGTTTCTGGTGAATAAAACCATACAAATGTTACATGTGAAAACAGGGGAAAACTGTGTGAAAAAGATTTTAAAAGACTTTAAAATTTAAAGTAAACCAGAAATGTTTCTGGTCATTTTATGCACAATGTATCATATCATCTCAGTTATAAGACAGAATTCTTGTTTTTCCATCATTTTTATTAAGTGTAGTGAGGGGCTAAGTAAAATTAACAGTAACCAATAATATTATAAATCACCTTACCTCCCACCACTGAATCAGTGATAAAATGTTTTGGCATTGTTTCTCTTAGAACTATGTCACAATACACCTGTCAAGGAGTAGACTCTGATCACTGCTGAATGTCTTCGAGCCACAACATTCCAATCAAGGTCGTACCTTCAAGGTTACATCAGTGTCTAATTGTACATTACTGCCATATTAAAATTTATTTTTTAAGTTGCACAGACTACATATGGTCTAGACTGCATTATTTTTGTACTTTAAAGAGTTTGTGTAAAAAAGTGTAAAAATAAGCCTTTCTCATGGGAAAATGCATGCCGTATACCTTTAAAATACTTTTAACTTTAAAAGGTTCATAATTGGACCTTAAGGACCATATAGTACCATTTTTTTTGTTTGTCTCTTGAGGGTAGAGCTTTAACATTGGGCCTGAAATTTTTATCCAAACCTAATCACTGCCCATAAAATTTCTGTCTGAGTTTGACCACACAAAAAAAAATCTGTCTAAACCTAATTAGAACCACAGCATCAAAACTGACCCAAGACCAATTAAAATAAAATACAGCTCATAATAATTCCTGGCATGATAGCACCAGTTACAATGTAGCAAGAATAACTGAGTCATTATATCATAGACAAATAAAATATAAAAACAGTTTACAGTAATATACTCTAAGAAAATTAACAGGTGTCCAACCTGGGCATTGTTCTGCTGGGAAATCTTGAATACTGGCATTCATGTGGGTGCTACTTTGACACATACCACCTAACTAAAAAATGCTGCAGACCAAGTATATATCTTAATAGAAACAGTGTTCCCTAATGGCAAAGGTACCCTAATGTTCAGAAATGATTTGACAAAGAGTTCATGGTGCTGACTTGGCCTCCAAATTGCCCAAATCTCAGTCCAATGAAGGATGTGTGGAATGCACTGGATAAAGAGGTCTGATCCTTGAATGCCCCACCTTGCAGCTTACAAGACTTAAAGGATCTGCGGCTAACATCTTAGTTCTAGATTCCTTAGCGCACCCTCAGAGGCCTTAAGGAGTCCATGACTTAATAAATTAGAGCCGCTCTGGTAGCAAAATGAGAACCTACACAATATTAATGTCAATTTGGCTCCACTAAACTGTCTTCTCCCAAATCAATTCTTTGCTTATTTCCTGTTGTCCTCCCAGGTGTGGGCCTAGTGGACCTCAATGCACAAAGGTGTGACTCCAGTGTGCAGAATAAACACTGTTTAAGGTAATAAAAGATGTTACCAAGAAAAAAGGAAGGAGAGTGTTCTGAACAAGACCCAAGCCCGAGCTTTAAAATTTCCAAGACAGCACCTTATGTTTTTCTGACAGTGTTTTCTGGTCTCTGAAGTTCTGACAGTGTTTTCTGGTCTCTGAGACCTAAGTTCAGATTCACGGTCAGTATCTGTGACAATCCTAAGCAGGTCATGTTCTGACTGGCTGATAAAAAGGCTAATCAGAACACAGCCAGGATTTCTGTATTTTGATGGGTGAATCAATCAGTCTAGGTTCTGACTGGCTGATGGGGGGGGAAACAGGCAAGGATCTGATTGGCTGAGTAGCTCTCTCTTTTTCTTCTGCTTAGTGAGTGACGCAAATATCTTCAATTATAAATGTAAAAGGCTTTCATTTTTTAAATAAAGAAACAAAAACTACAGTAGAGACCTACCAAACTGACCCATGGTCAAAGAAGGATCCAGTGCTCAGCAGCCTTGGTCTCGCCCTCAGCCACAGGGCTGAAAAGTAGTGCAGTCCCAAACCCACACCCTGCACGTTACTGACCAAAACTGACCGCACCACTCTCATCTCCGTTCAGCTTGGCACATAAATGCACACACGCAATCACACAGCCACAGGGCAGCATAGGAAATTAAAGTGATCTATCCTTTCATGGGTTATGATCAAAGAAGGGGAGACGAGATCAAGGGAGGTAAGCAGGGACAGAGGGATTGAGAAGGAATCAGAGTTGGGGGTGAAGGGTTGTCATGAACTGTAGAAGAGTGAGTCACAACTTTGAGTTATCCTCAAACATATCACTTTCTAAACCTGCACTGGACAGCTCAAAGTAACTCTGAAGAAAACACTATCAGCTTATTCTTCCACGTCACCTAACAGACACCCATGATGGCTAGCATCATGCCGTGTGATGGGAAGAGAGAGGACCATCCTGTCCTCTCTGGTAGTACGAGGCCAACTGGACATCGCAGGGGATCGTACTCAAGATAGCAGGATGATAGCGCTTAGACAGTTGCACAACTTGGGAGCCCCCCCAGAAAGTGTAAAACGAGCATCACTGGCTACTGCCCTCTAAAGGTGCACCAGTCAGAAGAGTTTGGCCCCCACGACATGCATTTGCCAATAAATGCATTTGCCTCAAGCCAACAGGAAATACCAAAATAATAAGATTGCAATCTCAAATAAAAACCCTGTAATTTTCCTCATTAGGTAAGCAATTTGAAAATGTTATTACAATTGATTACAATTACAATCAAATTTAAAATAAACTGTATCAAATGACATTTTGGCTAATCTGAATCGACCACAAATCATCGGCGGCAACTGCAGGTATCATCAGTATTTTTAGGACAGTGGCAATTACATACTAAGACACTAAAACAATGATAATTGGTTAATTTTTTGCAAACATCAGACATATCTCTGACATAAAAATGTCTTGTGTTACAACATCACTTTTTTGCTATACTGTCTGACCCTATTTACCTCCTAATTTTTACTCATTTATACAACTACAAAATCAGATACACCACGTAAAATGGCCTGCTTTCAATATTTTGTCAAATCACTGTCAAAAGTATGTAGTATTTCCAGTTTTTTCTAAGATAACACGCTTAAACAAGCATCCAGTCCTCACAGAAAACACAAAATGGCATTGAGTCTGAAAAGTGCCCAGGCATGAGAGTTGGGCAGCCAAACACGCGAAGCTGCCACTGGCTTAGGCATTTACAGAGCAAGTCCACGACCCTGGAATGACCCGCCTGATCATTCTTATGTATCGAATCATACCCTGACGACAGACAGTCAGAAACAATGAAGCTGCTGGTGGGGGCGTCTGCAAGTACGCTGACCTAGGACCACCTGGAGTTTTATTTTGTGAACATTTAGGTCAGCTTTGGAAGAAACTAGCCCTAGACTAGTGGATAACGTGAGTACCCATCTGCCTTAACTGCCAGAAAAGCAAGCAAGGCATACTCAATATATGAAAGAATAATCTGCATAAACAATTATATGTAGTCCTACGCAGCTCATGTTAAAAATATGGCTTCAAATGAACAACATTTAAAGTTTGGACAAATGTATTTAGGATATTAGTCACATTTTTTGTCCTGAAGCTTGTGCAATAATAAGCGGACAGTCCAGAATCAGAGTCTCCTGAAACACGTTAAACCCATGATCTCAAAACCTATCAAACTGGCAAAACTAATTTAAATCCTAGACTAAATTAATAATGCTCTATTTGGTAATCATACAAATAATAATCTACTTAACATGTCTCAATAGTAACGCATTAGTAATTACAGAAATGATAATACATTTGCCATCATATCAATAGTAATTCAAATTGATTCAACTGAACATAATTCACTGGTAATCCGTTAGTAGTCATAATAATAATTACCACTTAATACTAACTACAGTACAATAATCAATTAAGCATCACAGAAACAATAATAATAATAATAATAATACATTAAATGTTATACATTCAGTTCAACCTGCAATACCCTTGCACAGCTTAATCTAAAACCACGTTTAAAAAATAGATCAACATATTTTTGTTGTAACATTTTTCTCCAACATGTTGTAACAACGTTCTCCAACTTTCCATTCCCACAGAAATGTTAGCAAAGGCTCTGAAAAAAATCATAACCATCAATACCACACAATCAAAGTGTACTGAAGAGCTTTCCCTTCTTAAACACGTCTGAAACAAGAACACTTCTCACACAAAACGCCACTCAGGTTCATTCAAAGTGGTTTGATGTGAAATGGTGTTTTGCAGAGAAACGTACAACTCGTTCTAGCGTTATTGATAGGAACCAAGGATCAGGCTGATCTAACCACTGCAAATCTGAAATAAAATCACCTGTGAACCAACACTATTCTGAGGTTTTATATGAAATACTGATAATGGTAAAATAGTGGTAAATCTGAAAAAAATCTTTTAAAAATATATTTTAAGCCAAAACATTATCTCAAAAGGCAGGGTATTCGTAACCTTTTCATGTGCTTAGATTCAATGTGGAAGCTTAGAGGGCTTAAAAACTGACGTCGGATTACCTCTCCCACCGCTGTGAACTTTCTGACCGCTGTGAAGTTTCTCTAGAACGAAGCGTTTGCATTCAGATCCCCTTAAATGACTTTATTCACATCTTAACGACTTCATTATGTAAATTCTGAAACATTGGTTGTATTATCCAGAGTGAAAATAAAATAAACACAACATAGCAGTAAGATAATGACTCAATAATGACGCTACAATTACTGAAGCTCGCAGTTTAGCTAGTCCATTATTGTGCGCCTGAACGATTAACTTTAGCCTTTAGCCAAACAACTTTGCTAGTGTTTGACGTGTCTCATAAAGCAAATAATATGCAGAACCACTGCGTTTACAAAACACAAATTCTCTTTACAAGAGCACAGAAAAGCGAGACAAAGTACGTGCCAACTAACCCCTCGGTTTTGGGCTGTCCAGTTACACCTCAGAGGAACAGGGCAAACTGATAGCACTGCGGTTCTTGGGTTTCTGTTTTTTGTTTCAACAGCAACGACAACTAAAACTTCTCAGAAAACCCGTCTGCTCTCCAGTTGTCGAAATGCAAGCTCAGGCACGAAGTGAACTCGCAGGCATTCGTGCAGAAAGTTTAATAAGGTTTGGCGTTTACCTTTGTTTTCCTCCCTAGATCTCGCTGGAGTGTCTATACTCAGCAGCAGCACCAGTTTTGGAGCGGGGATGTTGAACAGTGCGCCATGCCGAAGGTTTTAGTTCCTGCTGACAGAGAGTAGGAGCGTTTCGTGGCTGTGTGAAGAAAGTGGATGTGGGAGTGTTTGTGTGCGGCGGTGTTTGCGCGCCAAACGTGGTGGAGTCAGCTTCGTAGCGTTTTCTCTTTCCCACCCGTATTCCCGCAACTCTGCGGTAACTTAATCTGCCTGCTCTGGAATTGGGTAATGATGTCTCGCCTCTTGTGTTACGATTGGCTAAGTAGTTCACTCTCAAAAGTTGTCTGCCTATCGGACGGAGGAGTGGGCGGGGCGAAAACACAACCCCCGCCCCCGGCCTATTTCCCCACCTCTTCTCTGCTCACGTGTCTGTGGAAACCCATGCCCGTCAGGTAGAGAAGAAAGAAAAATGTGAACATTTTGATTTAGCATACCAAAATGATTTATATATAAAATTACTTATGTCAGAATAATAACTATATAGTAACAGAATAATAATAATTTCCCTAATATTTTGACTTACTGTGTCAAAACAATTTCATATCATCCCCAAGTAATTACTTGCTTGAACATTTGGGAAATTTGTCCATTAACTGAAACTTAGACAAAGAGAAATAACTTTGAGATACAAAGTCATCATTTGACTATTTGAGTATTCCAAGAATGAGTCATTATTTCAAGATTGTACATCAATATTTCATTACAATAGGATTTATTTCAACATAAGTCGAATGTTAGGGAAAATAAGTATTTTGACTAACTAGGTCATTACTTTGAGAACCTACATCAATACTTTGGTCAATATTTTGAGAAAATAAATAATTATTTCAAGATTATAACCCTCCAGGTACCCGCACAGGCAGTTTTTTCCTCTTTTATTCTATTGGAATTCTATATCCCGTCTCAGCAGCATAAAATGTATTCATAATCTATAGTATATATCTACCTACAGTGTGTACCAGTGTAAATCTCCTAACACAGAATGACTGCATTGACTGAAATTCAAAGTCCGGAAGAGGCAGCGCAATCACATGTCCAGGGTGTGTTTTACTTTAATAGTTAAACTCAAATTATAGTTTAATAATCTGTTGGGAATCCTTGTATGTCTTCATTCCTGGCTTCATGCACTCCCTATTGTATTTACAGTATACGACTTGACTGGTGATATTATTATTACGCACCTTAATGTGCAGAGTGAACAGTGGCGGAAAATGAACATTGAACAGTGAGGCCTGCTTGATATGTTCAAAATTCCATAATGTGATTTTATTGCTCAATATTGTAATTGCAATATGTGAGGAAAAACTATTTGAATAGAGTGGAAATGATGATTTTTGGTTCGCTTCAGTATGTACAGTTGCAGACATGATGGCTTACACAGCTGAAGTAAACTTTGTTTGAGGCTCAGCATTTCCTTCCTGCAAATTCTTTTCTCATTGGTCAGCAGTGTGTCAGGTATGGGCCCATCCAGCTTTTACACACACAAACATACACACATGCATACAAGAGGAGGATGCACACAGGTGGTTAATCTCCTATGTAGGAGAGTGAGTCTGAAGGAGATTGGAGACTGCAAATTTGTGACTGAGAGAGCCTAGCTAGACAGCATAGGATGGTGCTCTATAGGATGACTCTGGAGGTCAAAAAGAGGAGAATATTGAGGGCAGAGCCAAGGATCAAGTGGTGGAGATTGAAGAATTAGGAATGTAAGGTGGAGTTCAGGGAGAAGTTAAGACCGGCATTGGGTGGCAGTGAAGAGCTGCCAGATAGCTGAGCAGCTTCTGCAGAAGTAGTAAGGAATACAGCTAGACAGGTGCTAGGGGTGACATCTGGACAGACAAAAGAGGACAAGGAAACCTGGTGGTGGAATGAGGAAGTACAGGACAGTATCCAGAGGAAGAGGTTGGCGAAGAAGAAGTACTATAGTCAGAGGGATGAAGAAAGCAGACAGGAGTATAAAGAGAGAATTAGCAAAGGCTAAAGCTAAGGCATATAGCAAGTTGTATGAGAGGTTGGACACAAAAGTGGGAGAAAAGGAGCTGTATCGATTGGCTAGGCAGAGGGACCAAGCTGGGAAATATGTGCAGCAGGTTAGGGTGGAAAAAGATGGAAATGGAAATGTACTAACAGTCAAGGAGAGTGTGTTGAGCAGATGGAAGGAGTACTTTGGGGGACTTATGAATGAGGAGAATGAGTGAGAGAGAAGGCTGGATTTAATGGAATCTTGGAGAGTGAGAGAATGCCTGAGGAGTGGAGAAGAAGTGTACTGGTACCAAATTTCAAGAATAAGGGTGATGTCCAAAGCTGTTGTAACTACAGAGGGACAAAGCTGATCAGCCACAGCATGATGTTAGGGGAAAGAGTGGTGGAAGCAAGGTTAAGATACAATGGAAATGTACTAACGGTCAAGGAGAGTGTGTTGAGCAGATGGAAGGAGTACTTTGAGGGACTAATGAATGAGGAGAATGAGTGAGAGAGAAGACTGGAGGGTGTGGAGATAGTGAATCAGGAAGTACAGAGGATTAACAAGAAGGAAGGACAGCTATGAAGAGGATGAAGAATGGAAAGGTTGTTGGTCCCGATGACATACCTGTGGAGGCTTCAAAGTGTTTAGGAGAAATGGCAGTGGAGATTTTGACCAAATTGTTTAATGGAATATTGGAGAGTGAGAGAATGGCTGAGGAGTGGAGAAGAAGTGTACTGGTACCAAATTTCAAGAATAAGGGTGATGTCCAAAGCTGTTGTAACTACAGAGGGACAAAGTTTATCAGCCACAGCATGAAGTTATGGGAAAGAGTGGTGGAAGCAAGGTTAAGATAAGATGTGATGACCAGTGAAGGCCAGTATGGTTTCATGCCAGGAAAAAGCACTACAGATGCAATGTTTGCTCTGAAGGTGCTGATGGAGAAGTACAGAGAAGGTCAGAAGGAGTTGCACTGTGTCTTTGTGGGCTTGGAGAAAGCATATGACAGGGTGCCTAGGGAGGAGTTGTGGTATTGTATGAGGAAGTCAGGAGTGCCAGAGAAGTATGTGAGAGTGGTACAGGATATGTCCGAGGGCAGTGTGACAGCAGTGAGGTCTGCAGTAGGAGTGACTGAAGTGTTCAAGGTGGATTTGGGTTTACACCAAGGATCAGCTCTGAGCCCTTTCTTATTTGTTATGGTGATGGACAGGTTGACAGATGAGATCAGACAGGAGTCCCCGTGGACTGAGCTGGCAAAGGTGGAGGATTTCAAATACTTGGGGTCAACAGCCCAGAGTAATGGAAAGTGTGAAAGTGGTGTAGAAGAGTGTGCAGGCAGGGTGGAATGGGTGGAGAGTAGTGGCAGGAGTGATTTGTGACGGGCAGGCAAGAGTGAAAGGGAAGGTGTACAAGACAGTAGTGAGACCAGCTATGTTGTATGGTTTGGAGACAGTAGGATTGACGAAAAGACAAGAAGCGGAGCTGGAGGTGACAGAATTAAAAATGTTAAGATTTGCATTGAGATTGTCGAGGATGGAGAGGATGGAGTTGGACCTTTTGGAGGAAAAGTCAGATAGGCAAGATTACGTTGGTTTCGACATGCGATGATGAAGCCGCCAGGGAAGAGGAAAAGAGGAAGGCCTAGTAGGAGGTTTATGGATGTGGTGACGGAAGACATGCAGGTGTGAGAGAGGAAGATGCAGAAGATTGAAGGAAATGGAGACCGTTGATCCGCGGTGGAGACCCTTAATTGGGAAAAGCCAAAAGTAGAAGAAAGAATACCAGCTAGCAACACTCTAGCTACCACCTAGGATACCCTAATAATCATATAGCACGAAACTAGTATCCACCTCGGAAACCATAGCAATCGGTGAGCAACACTTCAGCAATGACCTGGGATTCCACAGCAGCCACCTAGCAACATCAGAGCAACAGCCAGCGTTACCAATAAACAATACAATGTTAACCAATACCATAGCAACCACCTAAAATGCCATATTAACCATCTGGCAACAATCTGTCAACCATTGAGAAAACACTGAATGTTCTTATTGAAAGTTATCACAATTATTGTTCAGGCAGATCAGGAGCAACATAGTTTAATGTACCCTTTACTCTTAAATCAAGAAGAATCAGCCAGTTATCTTACATTTCCTTAAATATATAAACCTTTGAATCAAAATGAAACTGGCCCTTAGTAACATACAAGGGAAATTTTGACGTAAAACTGAATTTATTAATTTATTTTTCATTTAGTATTTGTTAGGTTATGTAGTATTCTGTAGTGATGCATTGCATCCCTCAGGCTCATCAGTATGACAGAATTCACAAAGTTCTATCATTTCCATGTAGGCATTCATCAGTGTTCTCTCACAACAATACCCAGCATGCATTATGCAAATATATAGCACAGTTATTAAGAAACCTTATGGCACTCAACAAATTCTCACTGCTAGTCACTGTTCCAGAGGCTAATAAATGCATCTGTGTTGCAAGCCAGTATTAGTGATGTAGCATTAACCTGAATTGTTGAAGAATTCTTCACAGCTCAACCACCTATGCAGAGATTTTGAAAAACAGGTGGGCTGTAATGTGCATCTTTAATTCACAGCCGAAAGTGCACTAAAACAGGCCACTAAACATGTAAGGCGACGGGTAAAGTCTATAACCCAGCTACATTTTCAATCTCTCTTTCACTAAGCTCCTCCAAACTCACACGCACAAACACACATACATACACACACACACACACACTCAGACATTTCTTAAATGTCCCTCTGTGAGACTGCCAATCAGCGGCCATTGTTCAACTGCTGTAGCTCTTAAGACCAGGTGTAGAGTCTTTTGTCTCCAGCCAAAGTAAACACACACAGCAGGAAAGCGTTCGCCTTCCTGCCCCCTACACCCCCCGGGGGAATCCAAATAGCATTCCACAGATCCACTGAGTGTGTATAAGGGCATTTGAGATGAGGTGATGGAGTCTGTAGGAGTTAGAGAGAGAGAAAGAGAGAGAGAGGGAGAGAGAGAGAGAGAGAAAGAGAGAGAGAAACGAGAGAAAGAGAGGGAGGGAAGGAAAGAGAGAGAAAGGTAAAAAAGAAACAGAAGGAAATAAAGGAGAAAAAGAAATAGATGGAAAGTAAGAGAGAGAGCAAAAGTGAGAGAGAAAGAGGACAAGAAGTTGACATCTTCATCAGACGACAATAATCAACGTATATCGCAATATCGCAATCCAGATGACCTGAGTAAAATCATTCAGTCTGAGGTGTACTACAGCAGTGGTGGAAATTTGCATGTGATGTATAAACTCCTCACGCATAGCGCTATGGCATATTGTTCTAAACTAAGTTACTATGGAACACTTGGTATGGTTAGTTTCATAAGAGGCACTCAAGTGGTCGGCCCACCCAGACACTTTATTCGACCAGCAAGTTGCTCAGTATTTAGTTGCTCAGTGTTCTAGAGGTAATGACGATACCCATAATATACTCAGAAAAGCATTTAGTGAAGCAATTTATCAGGATAACAACAACATATTGACACATTGAGTCCACGCCTAATTCTGTTTCTTGTCCATGCCCCTAAATTCAATGCATTTAGTCACAAAAAGGATATTGCTGAGAAGTTTTCATCTTTGAGAAATACAAAATGCTGGTGTGATGTATGTTGGATCAACCTCAGCTTGATCCTGGATATAAGGCATTGAAATTAGACTGTCATATCCCAGCAGTGAGAAACAGTCCAACTAAGAATATGATCAATTCTATGTCATTCTGACCTCATAGGTGTCAGGTCTCAGTATGCGGCCGCTAGAGGCCACTATTGTTTAAAGTATGTGAACCCTTATTTTGACATCTTGGGCACACCAGTCCTGAGTTTAGGCGATTATCAATTCTATGTCATTCTGACCTCATAGGTGTCTGGTGTGCTCAAGGAAAGTGATTTGTGTTTGTATTGGTTCTTATGTTCTAGAGTTTTGTATTTAGTTGCTCTGGTGTTGGACCTTGGTGTCGGTCCACCGTCATTCACCGTCATTCTACCTTGGTCATTCTGACTAGGTTATGTTGTTCTTGTCTCCTTCAGTTCTAGTATCTGTTTTTGTTTAGGCCCTCGTGCCTTTTTGCTTTGATTTAATAAAAGTCATAGTAAAATCCAGTCTGTGTATGCGCCCCATCATGTTCCCGAGAGAGAGCAGCGTGACAGATGGACCGACCATTCCGGGCGCACCAGACTGGTTTACGAGACCGTGGGAGAGAGAGAGGTGCTCCCTGAGTGAGGCAGGCTGGACCCCGCCGTGGTGCAAACTGACAAGGATGAGTCGGTTTACTATCACCGAGTTGCTGGGTGGGTTCAGCTCTGAGGACGAGGAGGAGGAGGATTGGAACTGCTGGAGCAGCAGCTGGGGTGACGCTCCACCAATCTTGGCTCCGGAGGTGTTTGTAGACCCCCTCGTCTTCGACCGGACCGCGCAGGGTCTGCTGCTGGGAATCACTATAGTGGGAGGCGGAAGTTCCGCGGCTCGGAGGAAGCGGAGATGAGGTGGGTCGCGACGCCGCCGTCTCCAGTCCTCTAGCCGGCTGCCCCAGAAGTCAGTGACTTCCTCCGGAGCTCCCCCACCCAGGCTCGTGTCCGACTCACCTCGTGTGGTGAGTACCAGGCGGCTCCAGCAAGCCTCATTCGCGGCCACCGCGGACTCCCAGGTCCCCACGCCGCTACGCCAGGCTGCTGTTGCGCTGGCGGCTGTAGTAAGCCCGAGGCCAGCGCAAGAAGCCCCGGTACCGGCCCCACGGTGCCGACTCGCAGAGCCAAAACAAGCTACAGTCACAGTTCCTGAAGCTCCTGGGCACGCAGCGGGCTCACCGGATTTCGTGCCGGTTTCCAGGGAGGGTTTCCTGAGCGCCGAAAGTGTCCAGACAGTTCCCGAAGCTCCAGTACCGGCTCCACGGCGCCGACTCGCAGAGCCAAAACAAGCTACAGTCACAGTTCCCGAAGCTCCAGTACCGGCTCCAAGGCGCCGATTCACAGAGAGAAAACAAGCTACAGTCACAGTTCCTGAAGCTCCAGTACCGGCTCCACGGAGCCGATTCACAAAGCTAAAACAAGCTACAGTCACGGTTCCTGAAGCTCCAGTACCGGCTCCACGGCGCCGACTCACAGAGCTAACACAAGCTACAGTCACTGTTCCTGAAGCTCCTGGGCCCACAGCGGGCTCACCGGATTTCGTGCCGGTTTCCAGGGAGGGTTTCCTGAGCGCTGAACGTGTCCAGACAGTTCCCCAAGCTCCAGCCCCAGTTAGAGTAGCTGCAGAGGCAGCCCCAGTTAGAGTAGCTGCAGAGGCAGCCCCAGTTAGAGTAGCTGCAGAGGCAGCCCCAGATAGAGAAGCAGCAGAGGCAGCCCCAGATAGAGAAGCTGCAGAGGCAGCCCCAGTTAGAGTAGCTGCAGAGGCAGCCCCAGTTAGAGAAGTTGCAGTGGCAGCCCCAAAGACCAAAGCTCCAGAAGCCCACGCTCCAGATCCAGAAACCATAGCTCCAGCCCCTGTCAGAGAAGCTGCTTTAGGCCGCAGCCAAGGGCCGTCAACCGCCCTCCGGGCCTCTCCCTTCGCCCACAACACTCTGGAGGGGGCCGGGACCCCCCAGTTACGCGAGAATGGTGCCCCTTGGGCGGAGGTGGAATTCCCTGAAATTTTTAGGGGGGGGGGGGGACAGACGATAAGTGGGCCTCTGAGGGGCTCCCTGAGGGGGGCTCCACGAAGGGAGCATATCCCGGAGGAACCGGAGGGGTTGACCGAAGGAGGCTCCATCCCTGTAGAAGAGGACACGGGGGATTCACACGGGCCGACCCGGCCACGTAGTGGGCCGGCACGAGGAGCGCCTTTGTGGGAGGCCGTGTGGGGCCCACGGGGCCCTCAAGGAATTTTTGTTTGCCGCCGCCTACCCCGCCATCCGCCTGTTGTTGGGACTTTGGCGCCCCGGTGGTGCGCTTTTGGGAGGGGGGGTACTGTCAGGTCTCAGTATGCGGCCGCTAGAGGCCACTATTGTTTAAAGTATGTGAACCCTTATTTTGACACCTTATTTTGACCAGTCCTGAGTTTAGGCGATTATCTGTTTCAGCTGACTGGTGTGCTCAAGGAAAGTGATTTGTGTTTGTATTGGTTCTTATGTTATAGAGTTTTGTATTTAGTTGCTCTGGTGTTGGACCTTGGTGTCGGTCCACCGTCATTCTACCTTGGTCATTCTGACTAGGTTATGTTGTTCTTGTCTCCTTCAGTTCTAGTATCTGTTTTTGTTTAGGCCCTCGTGCCTTTTTGCTTTAATTTGATAAAAGTCATCAAAACTGCAAACTAAATAAAAGATATAAATAAATAAAGTAAAGAAGCCCCAAACCTCGCACAACATCTCTAGATCTATGAGTATGCATGATTTTGCAAATTTAAAATGCTTTCATGACTTACACATGTCTAAAATGGCTGATGACCCAGCTGTTACCAAGTTTGATTCTGACACATCCAGTGTTATTATGACTACATTTAGTTATTTTAGAATCATCCTACCTTCACAACTATTCTTAGACTCCTGTACAGGTTTGGTCAATATGTTGTGTTTATTGTGTCATAATATTTCACATTAAAGAGCTTTTATCCCCTCAGTTTTTTCCAGGGATTCCTCCAGGACTCCTCTACTGCCAGAGTAGTACCAGCACTGGGAGGTTAAAGGCCTCCAGTTCAGAAACCACATGTTTTCAAACTGTCATTTGGCAGCTTATCAGTCTTGGAGGAGAACATAAGCTGCCCATTCTGTTACATCAGCAGATATCTGCACTGGTTAGGATCACACTGAAGGATGGGGAGAATAAGGACCATCTTATCCACCAAGAGACAGCAAAGCCAAATCTGGTGTCTTCTTAATCAAAATCTAATAAACTAATTAACTAACTGATGAATTATTTAAACAATTGTTATATCCAGTTATAGTTAATGTTTTTTAATAGAAAGGCATTATTTTTGTCAACTTAAATTACTTCCCATTTTAGTCATTTTAGTAGAGTAACAAATGAATATGATATAGCTTAAAAATAGGCTAAAATGTCAAAGACATTTTGTCAAAAGACTAAAAGTACGACTAAATGAAAAAAATTAAAAAAGTTTATAGGGGAAAGTATCTATAAGTTCATAAATATAGTTACAGTTTGTTTTGAACTCTATAATGGATGGAATGGAGTGAAATCTTTAAACACAATTTTCTCAGTTTCAGTTTAAAGTGAGCTCTCTTTAAGATTCCAAAAGTAACATGTTTATGAGGGTTTGTATTATAAAGAAACATTAAAAGACCAAAAAGTTAAAATTTCACCACTGTGAGGTTTTCTGCAGGCCCCCACACATACTGGACCTCGAGAGGTTCAAGCCTATTTTGTGATGCAAAAAGCATGCTAATACACAGCCTGGAAGTAAAGAAGAAAATTAAACTGGTGGTAACAAAATGTAAACAAATACCAATCTATTTATTATAAGTAATCCATTTTGAGGATGTTTGAAGTACCCTGCTCTGACCTGTTCTCGCAGTCTCTCCTGGTGGCCCATGATGGCTGAGGCATGGTGGGGGTATTTTTGCTTCAGGTGCTCCAGGAAGGCCTCTCTCTTCCTATCCATATCGGAGGGCTGCATGGCCAGTATTTCTCGAGAGCTCCGTGCTCCTCCCACAGTATGTCGACGGGGCACACCTCCCCGGCTGCTTTTAGAGTCCCCAAATGCCCCTGGCCCGTTAGCTGATGCAGTGCCCCCTGCAGGCTGCTTACGGTGAAGGTGCTCTGCGTCCTCTGGAGAGGTCACCTTTAGATTGCCCTTTAGGTGTCCTGGGAAAAGACAGAATGGGTGGAATTAGGATGATGATGAGAAAGAAGAGCTCTGAAAAAAAAGTGATGTCTTCTGTAAAGTCTATTTCTGAGTGTTACTGGAGAAACCAGTTAAATTGTAAGCTATCTCCTGAGCTGGTCAACTTACTGAAGTGAGGGCAGAACACAGTCCTAATCCAGAAAGAATACATTTTCACCAATATTCTTAAGTTGCAATAATACAAAAAAACTGTGTAATTTGCCTTAAATGTTAATATGATTTACTTTGAAAAAAAAATAATGATTAGTGGTGCTCTCAACCCAGGGTTCTATTTTTGAAAAACACTTCACGTAAAAATATTTTGAATATTTTTATTGTTACTCTGACCAATAATAAGCCCATAGCAATGTGAATTCCACTCTGAATGTATAAACTTGCTAAGAAGCTTTAGTACATCTAACTTTATGGGCAGCATGGAGCTTGTTTTATGTAATGATGGAAGACACAGAAGCATACAGAAAGCTTCAATTTTACACACTGATCCATTTTTCTATGGCCAACATGTAGGATCATGTTTTGCTACAACATCACAAAGAGACACTTAGAGCCCCCAACTATCACAGATTTTCTTTTTGCCATAACTATTTATTGTTTGGTTGTCTTGACTTCTTAAACATACTTCTTGATTAAAATAAATCTATTTTGCATATGATTGGAGTGTGTAGGGGGGCTCACAAATTGGATGCTTCTTTGACTCTCAAACGTTCAGAAACAGCCCTGCCATCATGGCATATCTTTGTTTCTCTTGCTTGAATAAGTTAAGGGAATCAAGCCAAATATCACAGATAAAGCATTAAACAAGAGAAATAAAAGAAAAAGACCATTCAGTAAAATAATAATCAGCAAAGACAGTCCAGTACAATAAGTAGATAAGACATAAGGTAGAGGACACTGAGGAAAATCGGAGAAAAGTGCATTAAATAAAATGCAATAAGTAAAAAATATGTTAAAACAATGATAAAACCAAAATGTAAAAGTATGCAGAGGAATACACTCGCTCTGTGCTTGACAGAGGTTGTGTGCATTTGGGAGTGTTCGCTCTGCTTGATTTTCTTTCAGTGGGGTGGAAGAAATACCACAGAGGGGAAAAGGCTTCTATCAGCAAAATTACCCTTGGCTATGAACCCAGCACAGACACACAAACACACACACACACACACACACACACACACACACAGATAAGTCCCTGTGATACATGGACTGCGTCTCTGTTTTTTTGCACATTGAGATTCAGCTCTAATGCAGCTATTCCTTACAGCAATTGGGACATAAACTTATAGGATGTCACACAGATGCACACATATTACCCATAATATGTGTGCATCTGTGTGACATCCTATCAGTTTATATGTGGTCTTTTGCAACTGAGAAAAGCTATGATGAATAGGACCAAAATGGGATTTAACTACAGCTTATCTAATTCTGATGGATAAGAGTCCTCTTCAGTCTCTCACTGATATGTGACAATCTGAAGCCAGCATACTGACATCTAAAATCATTCAGAGTTTTTTTTTAAGTAAATACTACTAGCTATGGCAATAAGCACTCTACATGCACTCCACTCTAAAGTTAGTTAGTTAGCTAGTTCTCCAGTGTTTTCCTTCTTGTTTGCATGCTTAATATTAATATAACACTGTAGTACATCTAAACAACCAGACACCCTTCTGAAAGAGTGAATTCGAGACTTTTCATAGTTCTCTGAAAAAATCAACTTTACACAATTGTACACTTACTCCAATTTTTTTATCCTTAAGTTTAGAACTGTAGTTATAGGGCTAATATTACTAACAAACACTAGAGCTAAACAGTCACACAAATCTTTTTTTCATGGATTCATCCCCAAAACTTCTCTTAACCTGCTAAAACCACATCCAGCTCTTTGTTAAGGTGGAGCAAGCTTACCAGTGTGGTTTAGAACAGTATCAGTTTAGAAATCACTTACTGCATGAAAATAAACATAACTGTGTAGCTGAACACTGCAGACAACAGGGTCTGCTTTCACAAACCACCTCGGGAGTAAGAGTGCTGAACGAGAATCAGTATTTGTGGTATGGCAGTCTGATCCTTACAACTGCTTTGTGAAGCAAGGTGGCTGCCTGTAGCAGAGTTTTTTATTTTTATTTTCATAGCTCACAGTAAGCCATGCTGTGGCCTAAACCACATCTACAAGTCTGTGCCACTTAATGAAGACGTGGATGTGATTTGAGTGGGTTGAAAAAACTTTGGGTGGCTATTTGGGTGATTGTTCAGTAGTTAATTTAAACACTCCTGTTTAATGATACATTAACTTCTTTTCTTCATTATTTACTTATAATTAATTTCTCATTCACTGTCACATGTTCAAGACCCAGTTCCTAATTTTTTGCCCTTTTGTTTTATTGTTTTGCTATCTGGTGAGGAGGATGGGTTCCCCTTTTGAGTCTTGATTCCTGCCGAGGTTTCTTCTTCCAGCTTTAGACAGTTTTTCCCTGCCTCTGTTGCCCTTGGCTTGCTCACTAGGGGCTCGGACCTAGATTCTGTAAAGCTTCTTTGTGACAACATCGGTTGTAAAAAGCACTACATAAATAAAATTGAACTGAAATGAATATTGTTGACCAGAAGAAGATGGGTTCTCCTTTTGAGTCTTGGAAATGTCACGCCCACCAGTCCGTGACGCGCACTTGGCACCGGAAGTGAAGCGCGTCACACGGTATTTAGACCCGGAAAT
>JBBPCZ010148358.1:0-19148 GCA_037974445.1 Brycinus macrolepidotus | reverse complement strand
CCCCCCCCCCCCCCCCCCCCCCCCCCCCCCCCCCCCCCCCCCCCCCCCCCCCCCCCCCCCCCCCCCCCCACCACACCCCAGTGGTGCTGATAGATAACCATCATTATGTTCATGGTGAAAATAGCATCCATCCCTGATTCCCAGAAGTGTGCATAAACCTTTTTAATCACACATGGTCTCCAGTACATGACTATTAATTGCAGTGTGTGTCATTTGCTCTTTGTGTGTCTAGTCACTTTGAAAGAACAGTTCAAAGTACAAAAAAATAATTTTACATAGATAAAGAGCAAGTTTAATTTCTGGACGTCTGTCTTTTTAAGTGGTTATGGTTTGAAATCGAATGTCCCAGAGAACCAAGCAGTCCAGTCAAAACAAGCTGTGTCATGTTTGTGGGACATATCACAACAGAAAGCTTCCAGGACCGAAAGTGGATTTACTCCCCACAGAAAGGCCACTGGGCAAGAAGCGAACCTAGGACCCTCTCGTAAGAAACCAACAGCGCCAACCACCACGCCACCACGTTTTAGTTCATCTAATGTAAAATTTTGCTAAGCATTGTTTCATTTAAAGTAAGGCTGGGCAAGTTAGAAAAAAAAAAGAAAACATATTTATGAATGTTAACTAGCTGTTGCTCGGAAGGTGCCTGTTATATTGTTATGATCGTGGCTCTGGACCATGGCCGCTGGAGCATGGCCTGCTAAAATGGTATTACAATGGTATAACAATGCGATTAATCGCAGAAAATTGTCCGTTTAATCGCGATTAAAAATTTTAATCGTTGCCCAGCATTAATTTAAGTATTTATTCACCTGTACCAGTGAAATTGCTTGTGGTTAACCCATTAACATATTTCTTGTAGTCTAAGCAGTGCTTCAGACAGTGGTTTGGGTGTGAAAAAGGTCAGTACAAAATCTCCATTTACTGTTCAGTAAGGGTTTGAGTCTTCATTATTAGGTGAGGATGTGTAGGAACATGACTAGGTACGTGACATACCTGAGCTGCTTGTGATCAAAGTTTCTGTTTTGCTCGGATCAAAGTGGCTAGTTCCTATCAAAGCTATAATTATGCTTGAGAAAGTGCAGACACTGAAGGTTGTGGTTTTGCTTGAATGCAGGCTTTATCCTGAGAAGCCCTGCAGAGAGTTTGTTGACATGGACTAGCTGTTCTCTTAAAATGTTTAGAGGCTTGCAGCCAGCACCTGAAATCCATCAAGGGCAGTTGCTTCAATTAAATGATGTAGAAAATGATGTAGAACAAAAATGGAGTACATTTCCAGCCAGCAACTAAAGAATCAGCAATAATGAAACATTATTTATCACTATAGTGATTAACAGAATATTCTACATGTAACATATGAACAGTCAAAGTGACTTTTTTCGCCACGCAGCACTATGCTGATTTCTAACAACCTAACGAATAGCAACATTTTCAAATGGTGTTTCACAAAGTATAACTGTGTGTAATTTTTTTTTTTTCATATTTTCTGTGGTACTGGCTAAAAAAAGGCAAACAATTTCAATATTTGTTCATGAAAACTTTTTAATTCATATGTGATGAACAGGCGTCAACATTCAAATATGGTCAAATGTGATATAATACGCAATGAGATTCAAAAGGAAGGAAAAGTGAAAATGTTACCTAAAATTAAAGTGTGTATTGGAATTCAATTTTTTTAAGAACACCAAAGCATTCACTCCAAAAAAAAAAGGAAAACACCAGCAAAGTTCACATTGGTAAATTAGGCAAAATCTCAACAAAAATATAGATTAAAAAAAATGAATCTTAAACCAAAAAATAAAAGATTTTATAGTGTTTCAGGGAGAGTAAACAACTGGTAATAAAAATAAAAAGTAGAAGCATCAATATTGGTGGCGTGGGATGTGAGACATGAGATTTCACAACACATACACACACAACATTGTTTACTGTCTCTCTAATATATATATATATTAGAGAAACACAGAGAATTGACCAACATAGACTGAAACAGGTGTATATATACTAACTAGACAACAGTAAACACCTTGGCTGAGGAGGAGACCTGAACAAGATACAAGTAGAAACACTAAGGAGGAGGTGGGACAAGGGTCAAAACAACAACAAAATCACATGGTAACACAGACACATGGTGGGCGTAAACAAAGACACAGACATGGAAATAGGGAATAGACAGGAGAACTTACAAAAGCCAAAAACCAGAAGAAAAAACAGGGAGAATTTTATGAAACTAATCCCTGTTTATCCCAAAACACCAGATACGGTCACACAATCATGAGCACATGACAGTCAACCATTATTACGTAGCAGCATTTAATGCAGAAGTTCACATTGAAAGTAGCTATTGTTTACGTGTTTCTCCAGATAAGAAAATGCTAATCTCTTCAAACTTTGTGCAAAGACTAAACAATTCTGGTTTCCTCAAAGCAAATGAGGATCTGAGAATGAAGCCCTGAAGGCTATAAAAGATATCAAAGTGCGTCTGGCTAGCAAAATGTGCTGCCTGACACGTCCTTAAAACTGGCAGTTAATGGGAACTGTGGAAGTCAAGGCAAGACCTAGAAGGCAAAGAAAACTCTCAGATACAACCTCATGTATGCTGACCATAAAGGCAAAGTAAAACTGACAGGAAATGACAGGAAAGAAAGGAAGTTCAGCTGTCATAGGAATGGTGAAGCACGTCTCTACTGCACAGCATTGCTGTCACAAATATGATCTTCATAGAAAAGTCATCAGAAAGAAACCTTACCTGCAGCCTCATCTCAAAAGTCAACCTCTAAAGCACTGCAAGGGCAGATGGGAGATTGGCTGTCGCTAAATATAACCAAATTCTGGAAGCTAATGTGACACAGACAGTGAAAAAACTGAAGCAGAAAAGAGGCTGGCTTCTACAACAGGACAAGGATCCAAAACACATCCCAAATCCACCAAAAACTTCTTTAAGAATGTAATTATAAGCTTTTGGAATGGCTTTCAAAGCCCACTGTCTTGAACCTAACTGAACAGCTGCCAGGGTGTCCAGGTAGACCTAAGAACACAACAGAACCAGAAGTGTTCTTTGGGGATGAGTGGGTGAAAATGATCTAAAACAAGAATAGAAAGACTCCAAGATACCAAGAGCTTTAGCAAGCTGTGGTATGTTAGCTGTGTGTCCAAATGTCTACAGATGCCACAATGTGAATCATTTCTTAAGTTCATCAAATATAAAATATAACTGCATGAGCATTTGCATAAAACATTTTTTTGGGGTTCACAAACCCACGTTTATATGGGAGATCCAACAGTATGGAAAATATGAAAACAAAAAGCAAGAATTTCATTATTTATGTCATTATACCTTAAAGAGTCATTGAAGTGTGTAACAGATAACATTTGTTCCTGTGTGAATGACATCATGACTTTTCATGGGATAATGCCTTCCAATGCCTTTCCCAAAAAAAAGCCTACATGGGAGAATGATGAGGAAAAGGTCGTCAGTAAAAACATAACCTTATCCTTCACAAAATGTGATATTCTCAGTAAGAAATGTCAAAAACATTTCAAAAATACTCACATCTCTGTAATAGCAGTGTGCTAACACTTTTTTGCAATGCCCACAACATCAGCATAACTAGTAGTGATGTATTCACTGTTACAGCTTGATTACAGTAGCGCAGCTTATGTACTTACACTTAATTATAAACCGGGACCTACGCTGCTAAAGTAGGATGCAGGTGAGTGAATAATAATTCCACTTAAAAATCTAAACTAACCTGATAATATGATAATTATCATGACAGTCTTTTCATCACTTATTCATAACCAGCAACTACATTTAGTATGATAAAGAAAAGTTCCTGCTTACGGAATAGGTTGTACCATTTGTACTGCTCCTGCTGTTTTCATTCAGAAGAGAAATGTGCAGGTTGTTTGTATTTAAAAAAAAATATTTGTCACAAATATTTTAACAATTACTTAGCAAAAAACTAAAATGGTTAAGTTGTGCCCCCCTCTCCCATATACAGCATGTATCTGCATAGCACAAGTATTGTGGTTAAAGTTAATAATTCTAAGTATATCGGGGTTAATGGGCACTAAATTTGCATGTTAGTGAAAAATGGAGGAAGAAAATTTTGAAAGTGTAACGTGAACATGAATGTTTCCACCAACTTGAGCACTGAAAGTTTACTGTTCTGAAATCGAATATAAATTAGCTTTAAATGAAGCATTTCTTTAGGGGAAATAATACAACTCTTTTTTTTTAATGACTCTTATTCTTCAGACAGTCATGTCATAGAAGAGAAGTTATTTGTGTGCAATACATTTGCAAAGAACACTTTCTCTTGTCATATTTTGCGTATGAGAGAGAGAGAGAGAGAGAGAGAGAGAATGAGAATGGGAGGGAGTTGCTGTAGGTCTTTTGTATTTAATATATCAATGTAATTGATATATTACATTGATATTGGTGGTGGCCTAGTGGGTAGGATGCTTGCCTCTGGACCAAGAGGTCATGGGTTCAAATCCTACCTTCAGCACCACCACTGGGTTCCTGAGCAAGACCCTTAACCCCAAGTTGCTCCAGGGAGACTGTCCCCTGTAATTAGGGAATAGAAGTTGCTTTGGATAAAAGCATCCGCTAAATGCCGAAAATATAATTGAGACCACTGTTGTTGTCCATACCCTTCATATCAATGGCAGCACTTGGGTTTTGTCTGCTTTGTTAGGATAAAAACTATAAACTGTTTAAAACTCTCGTACAGATGCATCAAAATCAGTATAAGGAAGCCAAGGTGACATTCACGAGACATTTTGGTATCAGGTACTGGTTTGTTTGTGGGTAAAAAACTACTGGCAGTTACTGTGATTTTGACTTGGTAGAACCAATCAGTTTCTTCTCTATTTTGTTCAAAAATAATGACTGGCCGAAGTCATCTCCTATTGGATTCAGAAAAGTCCCAGTTTTTCCAGTTTTTCACTTTGTGGCATAGAATTTGCTAAATTGACCTTAATGCACCCACTGTATTGATTAAAGTACAGTGAGGATGTGTTAAGATATGCACACGAATGAAGAAAATATCAATCACATTGTTGATCATCCCCAAAAAAAACATTTTTCACTTCTGTTGTCCTGAATTTGGAGTTCACCTCCCCCGGGCAACTGCTAACGTCAGACCCTCTTTAAGTAAATAAAACATCTGTGTTCAAGAGAACAACGGTGAAATAACATGAGCTTATTCCAGGTACATTCCGTTATCGTGACAGCTCGGGTGAGCCCAACCCTGAGCTCTGATCCAGTTTGTTGACAGTTGCTTGCTGTTAAATCCTTTATCAATAATTGTGTTACACACAATATGCAATCAAAACAATGCTGGCTTAACATGTGATCACACATCAGATACACCGATCCTGCTCGTCAGTGACGTCCTCCTGTTCTGGTGGTGCTTGTTTGGGTTGGTTTCCCCTCGTTACCTTCAAAACCAGGAGACATCATTCAGTGAGGATTAATTGCACACCAAAAGTAGAATGGCACACCTTCCATGACCACCAGTGCTTAAGCTGTAACCTTTTGGATGTCACACTTATCAGTGTTAATCTGTTTGAAATACTTGTTTTATTACTTAAAAAATTTGCTGGGCATGCGATTTCTAAACGCTCAATCAAAACCACATTTGTAGTTGTGCAGATTAAGTGATATTTTATCATGATTTGAAGTGAAACTGGAACAAATGGGGGGGGGGATCAAAAGTGCATACTAGAGGTCTGTGTGGAAAGGATTTTTTGGCCCTTCTCTCGAACACTTCAGCAACAGATCATTTTTTTAACAAATTATTGATTATCTACTGAAAATATCTGCTGTTAATCTTGGTCTGTTTGCGCTCAGCTAATAGTACTAGCCTGGTCACAGCATGAAAGTAGCATGAAAACAGTAAGTTTGTAGGTAGTTCAGGGGAACTGTGAATTCATTAAATTATGGTAAATCGATACTGGTGTAAATTAAACCGGTTTATCTGTGATACTCTGTGCTCTACAATAAAAAATGATACTTAAGGGGTTCACTGCTAGATTGCAGGTTCTATATACAATCATGAAGACTCAAAGAACCATTTGGATGCATAAATGATTATTTGTCTAGTTAAATAGTTCTTCAGTGGATCCAGTTTTGGTAAGAGTGCATTGTATTTTCTACTATCCACTGCCTGCGAAACTATACACAGACTTTAGACGGCTTCCTTCTTTGGTCTGAACAGATAAGAAACTCTATCCATCCCAAAACGGTATCGGCCAATTTTCAACAAAAACCCTGGATCGGGACATCCCAATTAAATAGCAGAGCCAAACGAAAGATTTAACAAGTTTGTAGAATTAACAATTCATGTCTTTTCATTCAAGATGGCTTATAGATATTATAATTGTAAAATTATATTAGGCATGTGCTAAGATGTTCAAGCTACAGTTACTAACCTGTGTTCTGCTTCGCAGTTTAGTAATCCAAACTGACAGGATGATCAAAAGGAATACGAATACGCCACACACCACAGACACCACTGAAACATTCCAGGAAGTTTCAGAAACTGGCTGTGAACGGTGGGCAGTGCCTAGAGAAAGAAAGAAAAGAGTTTCTGAAGTTATTTTCATGACAACTTCATGACAACTTCATTAGATTATTGGGGATATGAGATGGCTGTTAAGCAATAAATAAGCTTTCATTTTTATGCCAATGGCTCAGTGAAAGTGAGAAAGTCGTTTTAAACTGCTTGCCATCAGGCTGAACTTTAAATTTTTTTTTGAGTGGCTGAAGCCAACTCTTAAGGTAGCTGTCTTCCTTTAAGAACTGCCCCTGTAAAAGCTCAAAAGAAAAAGAAAGATTACAAAAAGAATTCAATAGCAAATGTTGCTTTTTATATGGCAGCTGTACATGATTTTTTGATATGAAGAAAGCTGTGGTTGTGCTGTTAATTTTATCATGACATGACCATCTTTAGGAAAGGATTGAATTTGTTTCTCAGTAGGAGGTTCTTATCTCTAATCTTCATTGCTGGCTAGCAGCTCAATACAGAGCCATCGCATCTCACACACAAAAAAGTCCGCAAGCCCAGTTACTGTGATAAAGATACAGGGGAACATATTTTCATTATACTGATTAACGATATGAGCCAATTTTCATTTTGACAGAATTGGCCATTATTTCTTCAGAAAGAGGCTACACTTTAAAAAAGATCCTATGAAAGTCATTTTTTAAAATCTAATGAAAGATTTTTTAGGGACCCCAGAACTGAGTCCTTTTTGACCTATTTGTTTTTAAGATATTACTCTCAACATTCAGAAGACAATATCACCTACACTAACCTTTTGCAGCTTGCTACCAAGTTCTAGATGTTAGGCTGAAGAGAGGAAAGTTGAAAATGTTCTATCTCAGTTAGACAGGTTTAGAAACATACTCACTATGTTTTGTCTCAAAGTGACAGTGTAAATTCAGTTTGTGCTTGGTTTGACTGCTGTAAATTCTTTGTTTCTTTTTATGATGAAATAGGGCACATGTAAATTAACTTACAAATCAAGTAGACACATGATGAGACTGACTAGGGGTGGGGACATTGTAAGTGGTGGGCAAAGAAATGAAAGTGCTCCTAGCAGGCGGAAGTCCATGCAAAGCTAAAAGCTAATGCTAGCCAGCCAGCTATCCCGTCCATCCTACTCACCAATGTTTGCTCCCTGGACAATAATCTGACTCCAGCAAACTATCTCTGCTGACCGTTTTGAGCACACTGACTGGAACATGTTGTACCAACCTGGAAGAGTACACAGCATCAGTGACTGGCTTCATCAGCAAGTAAATCGATGACATTACTGCCTCCAAGACCATTACTTAATGCCCAAACCAGAAGCTATGGATGACTGCAGGGATGAATGCACTGCCGAGAACCCATGACACTGTTTTCAGGTCATGCAATAAAGATGCCCTAAGAATAGCAGGGGCCAACCTGTCCCAGCCATCAGAGCAACAAAGCGCACACATGCTCAAAAAAATCTACTGCCACACTGGCAACACACGGTGAATGTGGGAGGGATTCTTGGCCATCACTACAAGACATCTCCAACTGCTTGTGTTGGTGAGGCCTCCCTTCCAGATGTGCTGAATGACAGACACAGAACAACACAGCATTCTACAGAGGGGCTATAGAGAGCATTCTCCGTAGCTGCATCCTGGCATGGTACGGAAATTGTGCTGCATCACATCACAAGACCCTTCAGAGGATAGTAAGTACTGCTGAAATGATCATCGGGGCCTCCTCTCCTCTCTGTTGCAGACATTTACACCACACGCTGCATTTGCAAAACTGGCAGCATTGTGGATAACCTCACACACCCATCCGACACCCGTTTCTCTTCTACTAACTGGCAGGAGGTTTTGCAGTATCCGGGCCTTCACTGCCAGGATGGGGGATGGTTTCAATGCTAGATATATAAATAATGAAATATGCCTGAGCTCCTGGACAAACAGTGCTGTTATTACATAAATGCATTCGAACATAGCCAGCATTTTCAAATGGTTGATGCTAGATTGGAGGGACGGGTGTGGCGCTCTGCACATCACCACCAGACATTTGTTGACCTGAGATTTGCAGCGATTGCTCCTCCCTCATTATAAATACAGTAAACTCATGAAACAATTTAGCTCATTATTTCTCAAAAAACAATTAATATAAGTAAATAATTGTTGAATCTTTTTACATCTTTTCATGTGAAGTCTTTCATTTTTGTTCCAAACTGTGGAGAGTAGTTTCAGTGCGAGTATCGATATCAGTAACAATACTCATCCCTAGTAAAATTGGGTGTGAGGAGGACATCAAGACATAAAATATATAGAATTCTTATTTTCAGTGATTAAATGACAGTGATCTATGTAATTATAACTTGAGTTTGTCTTTGCCTAAGGTCGAATTTGCCCTAAGGGCCAAGGTGACAAACTTGCCAAACATGCCAAAACCTGACAAAAACCCCAGTGTACTACTGTCACTCATGAAACCTCTTAAGAGGAATCTAAAAACACCTTTTGTTTCTTTCTCTGAGGCCCTGTATGACACATATCTTATTTTGTATGCCAAAACAACAATAATTTATAGCTGCGTGACTGCATTTCTATTTATCCCTTAGAATTAAACAGGCTATTTTTGTTACTGTGCCTTTAAGACATACATATGTAAATGATCTCTTTTCTGGTTGTTGTACTGTCCCTGCATTGTCCTTCATTCAAAATGCAGTCCAGGCTGAAAACTTAAATGTCAGTGGGTGAGGACAAAAACAGTAGGCCGAATAGGAGGATGTATGCAAATAAGTTGGTTTTACGACATCATGAAAGTAGTACTTAATAATCTAGGAAAGTTACCATTCAGTCTCGCTAGTATGGCGCCAGTACAACATTGAAAATCCTACAGAAAGGCTAGCAGAAAGTTGTACTTTAGCAGTAGTCACTTTTGGTCTAAATGGACCGGTCAAAAAGAATGTATTACAGTGCCTTGTTTTTTTTCGTCCAGATGGTTCATATGATCTGCTGAGGCAGTTTCTAACCTTAACATAAAATAAGACAGTGAGAACATTTCTGTATTTCTCAGATGCTGATTTCAGAAGGCGGTAACATTTGTTGCCTGATTTGATCTGGTCATGACAGTGAATGCAGCTGATGACTGACATTTGCTGGAAACAGAAACCCTTTCATTCTCCCTCTTTACCTCATGCTGACATATCATCCACCACGAACAAATGATCTCGAAGACAGGTCTCCCTCAACATTGCACTGGTTAACTCTAGTCTTAACTCAATGGCACTTACGTCTCTTCCTACCTGTTTAACTCACAGCGCCCTTAAAGATATCAGAATGTGTGACCAGAAAGTTGTGCTATGTCACCTATTATGTCTCAAACATGGAGAGTTAAGACTTACATACATATTTTACTTTGAATGCAAAAATTATACAGTCACTTTCAGTAACTCTATGAACTAAAAGGCAATCTGCAAGCAAAGTTCACAATGGTCTGATTATACAAATCAGATTTTGAGCCCCTTACACCTTTTTTGTTTGTTGATCAGCTGACACATGCTCCACCGCTTCGTGTCATCATTAAGTCCTTTAGCTAAATCAGGGAAAATATCAAAATGCCTATGGCATTATGGGGAGTCAAAGTTGAGTCTTCATAGCAGAACTATAAAAGTGGAATTGCTATTGAGAGAACCCAAATCTGTTCTTCTAAATCTGTATAAAAAGAAATTCAGCCCAAATAATAATCCTTTGACTCATCTGTTAATGAGTAAGCCCACTGAAGCGAGCTCACTCAGGCAAGCAGGCAAAACATGAAAATGAGCGGTGTATCAGGTCCCCAGGAGTGGGACTGAGAAATCTTAAACCTGTGTCTCTATTTACCTGTAACCTGTAGAGAAACTTGTACAAAGGAAAAAGATGGATCCTCGTAGTAGCATATGTAGTCTCCTTCATCCGATGCATCTACTTGGCTCAGGATGAGAGAACAGCTGTTTTGCTGGATTCCAGTTCTGTAGCGGTATTGTGGAGCAGTTAAGTTTCTGTCACCAGTGTACACTACAGTTTTTCCTCTCTGCCAGCTTAACAAGAAAGATTCTTTAGAGCAATTGCAGGGTAAAATCACTTCTGCTCCAATTGTGGCAGCAATATTAGCACAGTCTGTTGGGGGAGAATATGACACATTGAACAGGAGGAATGCAGGTTAACCAGTTTGTGTACAGTTTGCAAATTAACAATTTGACTGCATTAAGCATGAACTGTTTTATGCACGTATGTACGCTACCAGTCAAAAGTGTTTGCACACCACACGTTTTTACCACTTATCCATTTATTTCATAAACTCAGATTTTTGTTCTTGTTAAGCTTTGGAAAGTTGTTGAGTGAACAACTATAAATGAAAATATGTCAAATAAAACAGGTTTCCTTCATAACATGGAAAGAATAAGTGACAGTGCATCTCCGATATCCTTTTAACTGGCAGTGTGGTGATGCAGAGTTAAAGTTTAGACTGTCCTTTAACTTTAATTGCACTACTTAACTGTTTCATCCCATTGGCTGTCACTTAATAGCTTGTTAAATATCTAACGGTTGTTTGGTGATCCACAATATAATTACATTATGTGTTTTTTTTTATACATTGATTAATAAAAAATATGACATTTTCTGGCTTATAACGGTACTCAAAATAATGTCAATTTATTTGGTAGCAAAGAATATTAAGTGTGTTTTTAGTAGCAGCTTGGTAAACACCTAACAGCTGTTAGATTTAGTTAACTAGCGCATGTAAAGTTAAAGGATAGTCTAGAATTTAACTCTGCATCACCACACAACCAGTTAATAGGATGTCAGACATGCACTGTTACACGTTCTTTTTGTTTTATTTAACATATTTTCATTTATAGTTGTTCACTCAACAACTATCCAATGCTTAACAAGAAAAAATATCTGCAGTTTATAAAAACAATGAATAAGCAGTAAACCTTTTGACTGGTAGTATATACAGTATATATATATATATATACATACTCATCACATGCATAACTTAGTTAAAGAAGTTATAATTTAGGTTGCTATAACAAAACAACAACAATAATAAAAAATAAAATAATAATAATAATAATAATAATAATAATAATAATGAATCCCAAACCAATGACTTATTTCTTCTTACTTACCTGCCATATACACTGAAAAGAGCAGTGTGATCACCACTGGGCGGCTGTTTCCTGAGATTCGCCCCATTCCGGCATATAGTCAAGATTTATTCACATTTACAGACCCGATCTGTCAGTAATGATGCTTTATGAAGGATTGGGAGTCCTTACGTATCTTTAAACTGCAGATTAAACTGCCATTCATCTGCTGTTCACGCCGCTCCGCCAGTGCCAGCTTCTGGAAAGTTGCGGTGAGTGAGGTCTCCTCTCATATTTCATGTGTGTCATTTTCACACTGCAACTCTGCACCCCTGCACGGGAAGAGCACTCAGCACGCCTCCCACAGTCTTATACTGTGGTGTAGCGCCCTCCAGAACTATTGACCGATTTGGATTAAAAAAAAAGCCTTTGATGCTTATCAGCTAGATTTGACAATTTGGAATCTATTCTTTCAGGAAGCTAAATCAGACATTATTCTCAGAATCAGGTGTCTAATGTTTCAACAGCTGCAGAAATAAATACCACAAGGGAACTGAAGCATAAATCAGGCAAGAAAAGACAGCTTCACACTTTACTCATTACTCATCTCATTTGTGCCATTACTGCAGTGTTTAAATGGTAATTTTTTATTAATTGTACGGAAACTGATTTCCTATTAAACCAAGGGTTAGGGAGCTGCCGTTTTCTAACCCAAATGTGGTATTTTATATTACAGCTAAACACTGAATGAAACTTTAGATTTGTGGCAATATTACATTTCATGTACATTTCAATTAAACAACACACACAGATTATTGACACCAAAGTGATCATTCTCTTGAATCCAGGAATCAACAAAGATAAAAACCCAATGAGAAACAGAAAGATTCGTTTTTTCACAAGCAGCCTGGTCCACCCCATAGAAAGTAACTCTCAGCTCCAGGCTGCAGATGGGCCATATTTGGTTGGACCAGCAAATCAAAACTGAAACAATATATCTGGGTTGGCATCAAGTAAAGGTCCGTCTCTTGAATCCACCCCTGGTTACATTAACAAGCTGTGCAGTAACACATTTCTGAATAAAATACTCATGGGTTTACTACAAGAAGCGAGCTGGAAAACATTCCATTGATGGGTCGTATTTGTTCAGGACAGACACATTGATTTTCCCTTTCCAATTCAGCAACACAATTACCACAGCGGACCAGAGCAGGAGAGAGCATGGCTCCAGTGAGACTTCTGGCTCTTCTTCTCACAAACAGTTGGACTTTGTTTTCTAAAGCGTGATCTTTAACTTCATTCCAACAGTGGAAAAGACGGGATGGAACTCTCTGGAGGAGCATTCCCCTCAGTTTTCTTGTATTCTATGTGTGACTGTTTCCTCTTTGTTGTGTTTGCTGTTCCCCATCAGTAGACCTTGTAAGAGAGTCTGATTGAACTCTAGTGAAGGACTCAGAAGGAAACGGAGGAACGGGTCCGGGTGTCCTCACTCTGTAAGCCCTTGTCCATTGAACAGAGAAAGCCGGTCATTTTTGCCTTCCTTTAAAGCTCAAACAAGGCAGCGGCCTTCTGATTGGTGGACTGCTGTTCCAAATTGTTTTTGATACTGGGGAACAGAATAAAAGCACAGATATGAAATGTCCTGGCTAATAATCAGAATCAGCATCAGAAAACATTATTGATCCCAATTGCTTATGTTATGACTGCACAGGCACACAGAGACAAGAACAATATAAATGTAAATAAAATCCAATATAAAAACCTGCAGAAAAATCTCAATATGAAAACACTGCTATATACTCATGCTGGTGTATTAATACTAATGCTGGGCAATGATTAATATTTTTAATCGCGATTAATCGCATTGTTATACACAAAATTCAATAATTACTTCAAAAGTAGTGTATTGCGTACTTTTATTTTAAAAGTACTGCTATATGAACAAAAGTGCAATAGCATTTGATTTGCAAACACTATAAACAAATAAGGTGCTTTTTAACAGCAGTACTCCCTTTAACACAGTTGCAGTTCAAATATTTCTTGTAAATCTCAACTTAAACATTAATGTAATCAAATCAAATATAAAACCAAAGCTATCTGCCACTGCCAGGGCATTAACATTTTATCTAGTTTGTTACTGAAAAACAAGTTACCCTCAGGGAGCAGCATAAATAGTCTATGTTCAGTAGCAAGTGTCCCTGTTAGAGTGAGGTGAAGTGGTCGAGCACAAAAAAGCAATGAACTTTCAAAATGATAGTAATAAAAAACTGCGTTAATACGTGATAAAATAACTGTCGGCGATAAGTAAATAATGTGTTAACACGATAATAATGTATTAACTTGCTCAGCCCTAATTAATACTATAGATAAATAACTTACTTTGAAGTGAATTACTAATAACACAAATCGTAGTTAGGAATATGTTACTGCATGTAGTAGAGACAAGTAGCATATAAGTAAGATTGATATACACGATATGGACAAAAGTATTGGGACACACCTCCATCTTAAAGTCTATGTATTTGAATGCAATTTCATTAAAGTCCCCGCTGGTGGAACGGTCAGGCATCCCAATACCTTTGTCCATATTATGTTAGTAGTGATGTTTTCACAGTTAGACTATTGCACATAATAATAATAATAAGATATTGCACATAATTAAATGATTTAGCACCCATTTAGAAAACTTCACATACTGAACATGATATTACACAAAATGGGGTATTGCACACAATGATAATGTTTCAGCACCAGATAAGAACATTGCATGACTCAAACTGTGGTACTCAAATTGTGAACATACCATAATTTACAGTACTTTGATTCCTATATTAAACTCTATTGTGTTCAGTACAAGTTCAAGTGACGGCACTTACAAGCCGCAAACTGTCTCGGTTAAGAGGCCTGCAATCGCAAAAATCTCTGTTCCATTTAGTCTGAACCAATGAATGTTTTAAAAAAAAATTCAGCTGCATTTACTTTACAGCGAAGCAAAGTTCTGTGCCCTGATGAGAGCAGCAGAAAAAAATATTTTTTTAAAATGTGAACTAGTGTAAAAATATCTTATGATACCTTCTCCTCTCTCCATCTTCTCAGAACTGATTTCTCTGCTTTTAGAACCTAAGCAGGATGTGGTCAATGCTTTGATGGGAGACCTGGTTAGAAACCAAATGCTAACCAAACAATTTTTCAGCTTTTATTTTGAAAGTTATCTTTCAGTGCTGTCGAAAGAAAGGTGACATGGAACAAAGAAGAAAACATGTCCCCAAAAATGGAAGAAATAATTACTTGAATATATTATATATATTGTGGTGGAGTGTATTAACCTTGAAATGGCTTTTTCATGCAGCAGTAGCCACTCATTGCAAATCTCTAGAAAACCCTGGTCTTGTCCACTTTCCACTTTCAGGCTTGGCTCTGGTCAGTACTTAGATACTTAGAAGGTCAAGTACTCAAGCCTCTCAGCTCTTTTACTTTTCAATGCAGTCAAAGAAAGATGGCATTACTGAAGAAGAAGACTTCTGAAAAAAATGTTAAAATGAAATCTAAATCTAAATCTACTGGGTTTTGTAGTCTGGTGGAATACTTTAACTTTCAAAAGCTTATTCTGCCCTGGTCGCTTCTTGGATGGATGACCTTGATAAATAGCCAAGTGCTTTAGCATTTCAGCTAATTTATTTTGAAAGTCATCTTTCAATGCTGTGAAAGGAAAAGGACATTATTGTACATAGAAGAAAAGTTTAGAAAAAAGAAGCCTTTATCAACTGTATTACACACCAATCAGCCACAACATTAAAATCACCTGCCTAATTTTGTCTAGGTCCCCTCTTGCCCCCAAAACAGCTCTGACCTGTTGAAGCATGGACTTAACGAGACCCTTGAAGGTGTGCTGTGGTATGGGGCACCAAGACACTGGCTTTAATTAGTAAGTTGAGGGCCTCCAAGGATTGTCTATCTTGCGCATCCCTCAGATGCTCAATAAGATTGAAATCTGGATCATCTAGAGGGCAAGTCAACACCTTGAACTCTTTGTCATGTTCCTCAAACCATTCCTGAACAATGTTTGCAGTGTGGCAGGACACATTATCCTGCTGAGAGAGGCCACTGTCTTTGGGGAACACTGTTTCCATGAAGCAAGTTTGCCTTCTTCCCATAATGCATCATGGTTTCATCGCTTCCCCAGGTAAGTGCCCATTGTAAGCACTTGTAGCAGTAGACTGGGGTCAGCATGGGCAGTCTTAACAATCTGTGTCTACACAGTCCCACACAGCAAGCTGTGTATGATGACCCTGCACACCCCTCACACACTCTCTTCTGATGACCCCACATACCCCTCACACACCCTCTTCTCCCTCCTCCCGTCTGACAAAAGGTTCCGTAGCATACAGGCCTCCACTGCCAGAATGGGAAACAGTTTCTTCCTTCAGGCCATAAGACCCCTTGATCAGAACTGACCTGAATCATAAACTGTACCGCCCCCATACACACACACACACACACACACACACACACACACATACACACACACACACACATCCCTGACCTGAACTTCTTCCTCTCTCTACACTATTCTTATATTAACTGAACTGTTCTGCCTTAAACAACTTACACAACAACTGCCACTCTAAATAACCCTCTATTTATTATATACTGCACATCCTAAGTTCCTGTTGCTGCTATTATTTGCACAATTATTATTTATTGCTGTCCACCTCCTTTCTGCATTTTTGCACAGCTATCGACTCCGCTGCAAGAATACAGGCTCTGTTATAATATTGTATTCATTCCAACATCAACTGCACTAAATGTTGCCTTGTCCTGTAGTTTTGTTGTTCTTGTGTTTTTTCCTGCACTCCCTCTCTTGCTCTCCTCACACTCTGTGTATTTTGTCCTGCATTTATATAGTCTTATGGTGTTTCTGTTTCTGTTCTTGTGTTACTCTGTGGTCCTGCAGGAACATTGTATCATTTCACTTTGTACTGTGTATATGGCAGAAATGACAATAAACTTACTTGGCTTGGCTGTGCTGCACTGTGTGTTCTGACATCATTTTATCAAAGCCAACTCTTCTGTTGGATAAAGCCAGATGGGCTTGCATTTACTCCCCATGCACATCACGGAGTCTTGGGTGCCCATGACACTTCCGCCAGTTCACTGGTTGCTTCTTCCTTGGACCACTTTTAGTAGGTTCTAACCACTGCATACCGTGAAACCCCCAACAAGACTCTGCTGTTTTAGAGATGCTCTGACCCAGTTGTCTAGCCATCACAATGTGGCTCTTGTCAGAGTCAATCAGATCCTTACACTTGCTCATTTTTCTACAAGAGAACATCATTTTCTCTCCCACTCACCTCTCACTGACTCACCTCAACAAAAAGTTTGTAGACTTTAGTTCAGCATTCAATACAATCATCCCACCTTATTGGTAGGCTGAGCTTACTGGGCCTAAACACCTTCCTCTCCAGCTGAATCCTGGACCTTTAGACTTTTAGGAGACCTCAGTCTGTCAGCTTTAGCAACACTGCCTCCAGCACCATCACACTGAATACCGGTGCCCCCCAAGGCTGTGCACTCAGCCCCCTGCTCCTCACACAGTACAGAGGTTTGCCTCATATGCAACAGTGATGAGTCAGTATTAGAGCTCAAAATATGTAATTTCTCAACTATGTGTCAGGCTTGGGCCAGGTTCAGAATTCATGTTTGAGGCCACCTCAAATTTTTTAACAGATTCTAACTTTCTATTGAAAGAGTTTTAGGATTAAACAAGTGAACATATTCACTATAGGCCACAGGCTATCAGCACATCACAGCATGAGATCAATACAGAATGGAGACTAAAAACAATTGTTGAATGTTGTCATGTTGTTTGAAAGCATTGCCTCATAAATACATTTCTTAAAGGGATATCTGCAGCACCATCAAGTATAAAATTGGCTATTTCCCAGTGATAGGGCCGAAGCTTAAAATAATTAAATCTTAATTTTGAATAGCTCACTCTTTGATGATGTATTATTTTATATTACTTGTATTTGTTTTTGTTTTTTTTTTATTATCTATGGTCGAATAGTGGCTATTACAGTCACTTTGCAGTAATTCTACTGACACTATACTCTTAGTTTTTTAATCAACATAGTTGGTGATGGTGGACCGGCTCAGGTTTTACACAGAATTTTTCTTGAACAAAATTTTCAGTGGCTCCATCTGTTGTGTTACCAGGTGGTCAGACCTCAGCCCTACCACCAGGAAGGGTGATGGCTGCAGACAGAGACTGCATAGCCAGCAATTGGTCCTTGAGCGCCACCTAGTGCTCTGGAAGGCACCATCAGTTTGGTGCTCAGACCTACAGCACAGTGGAAAACATCTGGAGAGCGCCAGTGAGGAGACACCTGATCCCATGACTGCGCAGTGCTATAGAGAGGACCAACGAGCCAGCGCTAAAGCCCCACCCAGCACTCTGAAGAGCCCTAGGACGTGGCTGCTGACCTGCCAGTGGCCCAGGATGTAGCACCTGGCCCAACTGTGGAAAGAGTCTAAACAGCTTCTCCATGCTGCTTCCCGCCATAAACCCATTTTTTCTCATCTAACCCCCTTCCGACATCCACTATAGACTTATCATACACCCAAACAAACATCACTGCACACCTGCACTTTTTTTTTATTCAAAATCAGCACTTAATGTAGGTTTGTGTCATGTACTGCTGTTGTGTTACACCCTGGGCCTGAAGGACCACAATAAAAATCACTTGAATGTATTTGATTTGACTTGAAGAAGTGTAAATAACCTGATCCCTGTGGATTTACATATTACCGGCTATTCAAAAAGAGCAATTTTAAATGTTTAAAAAAAACAAGAATGAATAAGATAATCAATAATACAGTAAATCTTTTTTAAATTCATTTTTATGTGATTTGATTTTCGCTTTTTCCACTGTTCGCTCTATGTAATGATTATTTACAGACTCCTGATTTCCTGCTTATTGGGAAGTTGCACAGGGCTATTAGACTCGTTTTATACACTTAGAGCTTGCCAGGAAATGTTGTTGACTACTTAACTTAGTAGCTGCTGGCGTAAACAGCAAACCGTTTATTTGCATTAGTGTTTGTAGGCTTAGCAAAGTGTTTGGAAGAACGGTTCTAGGTGATGAAGCATTTCAGCAACAGTGATGAAGTAGAAACTGAGGCAGGGCAAGATGATCCGGATGTTGAGAGAACTGGAGAGAAACATCAGGAAATAGCGAGCGGCACAGAGAAAGCCAGAGGACTTGTTAGTTGGAGAAATAGTTGTTTTTAAGGTGGGGGCGCAGAGCAGGGAGAAGAGACAGATGCAGCTCAAGAGAGTCTAAGAGTGACACACAAGCAGAGTGTGAGACACAGACTGAGCGTCGCAACACATGGCAGTGCGATATATATATATATATATATATATATATGGGGTGCCGTTTGTAAAATCAGCTTAACAATTTTAGAGGTGTCAATTTTTCACCATTTAGCACAATTTTCTC
>JBBPCZ010148218.1:5976-19169 GCA_037974445.1 Brycinus macrolepidotus | reverse complement strand
CGTTCTGTCTCTGTAATGGCCTTAAAGACCCAGTCACTCACTACACCCCCTCACACACACACACACACACACACACACACACACAGTTCCATACCAGGCGAGTCCACAGCTCCCAAAGGGCACTTACGCTGCCTGGCACCAGAGGAACCACTATAAGCCCTATTGTAAACCTGCCAGTTGGGGTGAAAATATCTGATAGTCAGACGATCTGATTACAATTCATAGGAAACTGTTTGGTGCTTCAGGAAATGTCAAATTTCATCATCTTTCTATCTGATTCTCTCTGAACCTCCCACACAGTGTTACAGAATTACAGACAACAGAAAACCAAGCTCCATCAAGCTTTTTTTTCCTATTAATACATTTCAATCATTTGAAAATTGAGACTTGATCTCACTGTGGTCAAATAATTAGTGCATCTTTTACTGAATACTATTATAATCAATTGTATCATTCCAAAGCTGATGCAGCTTTCAGTTTGATGCATCAAGATACATTTTGGCACCTTACACCCCTCAGCAACAAGAAAAAGGCCTAATATATGTTTAAACACACATCATGCTACGGACTAGCAAATGTCAAAGCTGTCAGATGAATATTGTTGTTCTCTGACTGTGGTTTCCAGTAATAATGGCAAAAAAAGACGCTCAGACAAAAGCAATGAGCACACAGGCAATACAGTTTACAACCACTGTTTAAACACACTATTTTTCTGTTTTTCAACACTGTATACCCACCACTGCAGTCGAAGTGCTGCCAATGCCCCCCTTCCAAACAGACCAGATAACTGATTGTTTACGTTTCCGCTTCTTTTCTGGACAGTTAGTTGTTATTAGTTTAAAAACAGCCCCGAAGTTAATCAGGACCCTGGAGAGAGGTGCCAGGTGTGCATGGAGCAGACATAATGAACACAGAAAAACAAAACAGATCAATAGAACCCTGTCACGCCCACAAGACACCTGTATTCTAACATGAACGCACATGTAATCCTTACAAAGAGGAGAAAAGAAAGATCAAACATCTGCTGTGAAAGGACAAGATTAAAAAGGATAAGATCAAAACATATGCCAAAAAAAGGGAAAACACCATCCTGTCAGGAAGACGCACAAAAAAAGGCTCCTCTGTATTTTTTTTAAAACTATTTTTTAACTAACACTCCATACCATAAGGATTCAGCCCAATTCCCCAATTAATTTTACTGTCATGTTTACATCAGAAAACCTAGCAACTCATATGCAGCAATTGAATACAGGCCTGGAACAGCAATTCCAATTAATCTTGATAAGGGTGGTTCGTATAGCGTAGTGGGCAATACTGGTAGGTAAGCGAACCACACTACACAAATAGGAGTCCTAGTGCAAGACTTCTAACACTTCATTTGCCTACATATGTAACACTAGTAACCCTGGATATATCCATCTGCCAAATGCATACATGTAAATGTGACACTGTGATTAGCTTTAGGATGATGACTGACATCAAATAATGCAATCACATAAATAAGGACTGATAATATGCAAACAATCTCTTTTTAGTTCTCTTTCACACGCTGCTTGAATTATTCTTTTATTTGACCATTCTCTTCGTACAAATGATTCTAATCACTGGTTATTAAATATAGCAAAAACAACTGAACCCAACTGTGGGCTAAATACACAGGACCTGACCAACTAATTAACTACATACATACTTTGCATGCCACTTGGAAATACTATAAAATAAGATTTTCAGTTTGGCATGGAATGCTGCCGTACATGCAAAAGATATAATGAAACTCTGATATCTGGTCTCTGGTACAGAGTAATATGGACAAGTTTCTTTTTTTTTTTTCCAGAAGAAAGGTTCCAATGCGCCAGTCTGGCCGAATTTTTGGTTTCCAACCTAACAAACGCAGATAACCACAGGATGTTAAGAGAGCTGCATGCCATTTGTGAAGAACATTATCATTTTGAACTATTTAGTATAAAAAAGTTAGGTCAGTTGACAACTATAAGGTTATTATATTACCATCAGGAATAACGCAAGCTGTAGGGTAAGGCCCTGTGACACTCAAATGTGGTATTTGGATCATGATAACACTGTTTTCCACAAAAATGTCACAGACGATAATCACGTGTCTAAATTTCCATCTCCGTCAAAGCTTAATTGTGACACCATAATTCAAAAATGTCACAGTGAGAATGGTTTTCCATCTAAGACAACTGCACTGCTGGGAACACAAATGTTCAGCTTCGCTTTTTTAAATCATTTTTCTAATGATGTAGCTAACTGGCATCCTCCCTGGTTATTAATGTTATTCTATCTGCAATCACTAGATCAAGTAGGAATCATAAAAGTAGCTGCTATAGTGCTAGGCAATTATATCATTACCATCTACAGTGTGGCAATATCACAATTACACCAGTGTACCATGATATTGGTGAAGTGAAAATATGCATTATAGCCATATAACATTCCAAACCATAATATTACTTGCTTAACAGCCTGTTTACTCTAGGCCTGATGTACGCAATTCACTGGTTGTTTCTGTATGTTTTGAAGAACACTGCAAAATAAATAAACAGTTAATAAATGGAAGGTTTTCTTTACGGAAATCTGTTTCCTGTCTGTCTGGTTAATGTTTTCAATACTGTGTCGAAGACATTCTTTATTTACTTTATTAGTCAATATTAATTGTATGAAATATCCCATGCCATAATTATTTGGAAAACACTGTGAAACTGAATTTTCTCTACACTTCAGATATTTTAAGCATTCAGGACTTCAGAAGTATTTCACTGACCAAGAACACCTGCATATATCATGAAAAACACAAACAAACGTCAAAGCACCAAAACACAGAGGCTACCATCTGGGATGCCAGAAACAGGCTTCTGCTTTCTGAAGTTTTCAAATCACATGACTATCAACCATATTCACGGCCAAAGCTTTTTATCCTCTCTTCATTATTATAATTTAATAAAATGAACACTCTTTCTCTCACATTTACAACATTTTTAGGGCATTATGGTCAAGACATAGTTGTGAGGGCACATTTGACTCACATGAATTCTGATGTCACCTTCCAAAAAATGTGACTAACAAATGCTGTGTAGGCCAACTCAAAAACCTTCCTCAAATGATACAGTTCCTGATTATGCCAAAAGACAGCTGAGTATATGATGAACAGGAAATAAGAGAACGCTTGTGTTCTGCCCACAGCGATTAAAGAACTGTAATGAGAAAGACATAACATCCTGTACAACTCTGGAGAACATGCACCAATACAATATTCTGAACCTCCTGAAGCTGCTTCTCTCTTGAAATTCAATGGCAGTCAATCTGGAACGTCGAGGACCTGAAATTCAGCTCATTTCATATTTAGTTTAAGCCTGTTAACATGATATAGGTCTTACTCACTGTGTGGTAGTTAAAAAAAAAATAGTTACGCAAATTCACAAGAAAAGGACCCACATCATGTAAAATCAAATGCATTTTTTTTTAATAAAAAAGGTTGATGTGGTGACACTGTTAAAGTTTCAAACATACCTTTTACTTCCCAGTCCATATGGTCTACACATCACTGTCCAAAAACTGCATTATGATTTTTATAGACAAGTAGCATTGGATTAGTTGAATACGCACACAGTGAGTAAGGTCTATACCATGTTAACAGGCATAAACTAAATATGAAATAAACTGAAGCACATTTTATATGATTTCACTGTTCACAAAATAGCTCACAGGCCTGTCATCATAAATGTTTGCTATAGTTGACATTTTTCATTAATAAAAGAAATCATGCATAAGCCTACACAAAAGTCTGATTATTGGATTATGTGACCAACCCAAAATTCAGTCTATGGCCTCAGCAAACAAACAGTGCACTATTCACTATGGGTCGGTTTCCCAAACAGGGATTAAGCCTAGTCATGGACAACATAGGCCATTTCCAAAAGTTTATAAGAACCTGTCCAGCATTTTTTCTGTAATCAGTGGGAGTTTGCCTTCTCTTTTCTGTAACAGCCTCTACTGTTCTGAAAAGGCTTTACGCTAGATGATGAAACAGTGAGAATTTGACTGTATTCAGCCATGAGACCATTAGTGAGGTTTGGTACTGATACTGGATGATTAGTTTTAGATTACAAACACCTTTCCAACTCAACTCAAAGGTGGAGCTCCAACAGTCCAGAAAGACAGTTCTACTGCTAAACAGTCCAAAGCTGGGCTTGCTCATCACAGATACAGCAATGCTTTAAAGGTATTTGACTATTCTTAGAGGATCATCACTGATGGAACAGTGAATTCTGAATTATACCGAAAAAATGTCAGGACATCCATCTGTGAAGTGAATCTCAAGAGAGAGTGGGTCATGAAGTGAGACAACGACCCTAAACACACAAGTCGTTTACCCAAGGATGGTGAAAGAAGAATGCTCATTTTTTTGGAGTTAAGTCAAAGCCCTGCCTGAAAGTTGTGGAAGAACCTGAAGCGAGCAGTTCAAGTGGGGAAACGCGCCAACATGTCAGAGGTGAAGCTGTTCTGTACAGAGAAACTGGCTAAAATTTCTCCAAGCTGATGTGTAGGACTGATTAAAAACTTCCGGAAACATTTAGTTTCACACCAGACACTGAAAGAAAAGATTCACATACTTCTGCCACTCACACATACCCATCACTTTTCTCAAGAAAAAAATGGTCAAGTATAATATTGTTGTCTCATTTGTTTCATTTAGTTACCTTTATCTACTTTTAGGACTTCTGATGATGGTTTAAGTCATATTTATGCAGAAATACAAACAATTCTAAAGGGTTCACAACATTTTAAGTACCACTGTATGTGGATGTATTTTTCTTTGGCCTGCTGTCCAATAAAAGCAGAACTACTGGAAACTGGTTTCCAGGGTGGAGATTTTTTAAAACTCCACTGGCAGTGTTCATGTGGATGGATAAAATGTGTTTCTGAAAATGCTGACTTGCTGCGCTTGAGGAGAGTACGCTTTAGGATACTGCGTGACATGGCTGATGACCGGGCTGCTTCTGTGCGCTCTGTAATATCCAATTTGATTACATGATGTTAGCAACCACACAGAAAGAGCTTAATTTATCTTTGCTTTATCATTAAAGCAGAAATACTTTGAACAGCAGCATAAGACCTTAGACAACCAGCCTACCTCTATAATTGGACTTGGAAAATAATGTAAGACTTTTTTATTTGTCCTTCACTGTTTTCTGCACCATTTGGACTTAGTAAAGCATTTCTGAAAGAAATACAGAAAGCCCTTGATAAAAATAGGTGTTTTGCGTTTGGAACACTCCGCAAGAGGAGGAACAAGCACTAGATTTTAACTCAGTAACTGAAACACTGTGTCATGACATACTGTAAATACATAATAGTTTAACTATACATATAGCCAGCATGCATTACCGTCCATTTAGCTCTATTTAGTAGTAATGCACTCAAGAATACTTAGTAATTATGGATAATATGGCAAAAATATCAATGCTTGATTTTAACAAAATGCAATGGGTATCACAATGATAGTTTTTCTGAGGTTCAAACAAACGCACCAGTAAAACGAGCGAGACACTATAAAAACAGCTATGAAAACTGATTTTTTTATCTCACCGGCTGTAACTGAAACTTTTTAAGAAAAAACAGAAGTAACGATTAAACAACTGGTGAAAAAATAAAATAAAATATGCATATTGGGCTGACAGCCAATCAGCTACTTCTAACTACCCAGTTTATAAAGTTACTATACACTGGACGTCGTTGTGTACAGAGCCTGTACACCTGCTATAAATCTGATTTTTCAAATTTTAATTATTTATTTATTTTTTTTAAGTATCCATCTGTTCATCCGTGAACACACCACACCACACCACACAGTGTGAACAGCACGAAATTGTTCTCTGCATTTAACCAAGTGAAGCAGGGGGTAGCCAGGAACACAGCACCCGGGAGCAGTGTGTGGGGAGGGTACCTCGCTCAAGGGAACTTCAGTGGTGCCACTAGCGGTCCTGGGATTCGAACCCACAACCTTTTCATCGCAGGGGCAACTCCCTAACCACCCGGCCACCAAGCTGCCCCAAGCTGACTTGTGTGATCCACGCAGCTCTTTGTTGCTCTAGAAGTACAGATGAGGTCAATGATGTTCTCAGAAAAAGCGACACGTGACGTAATTCATCAGAAAAAGGAAAACACACCGTCATGCTGGGTCAACAGTGATGCATCTGCAATTTCTGAATCGTGTTATTCGTGCTGCAGAAATAAAATGACATTTAATTGCCTTGTATGGAGACGGATTCCTGCTTAGGACCCCCCTTCTCTCCCCTCCCCTCCCCTCCCCTCCCCGGGTGCAGCCCCTTGATTCGGCGCCTTTACAACCACTCGTGCACGCCTGGTCAACAAATCCTACACACACACACTCTCTCTCACACACACACACACTTACTACTCTGCGTTGGCCTGTTACAGCACACAGAACACACACACAGCACACACACTGGACACTCAGAGATTTGTGTTTACCATTACAAGACTCAAAACATAACAAGCGCGCGCACACACACACTGTTCAGAGTTATACCGCCACAGTGCTGCGTAATGTTTACAACTCTGTCCGTTTAAGAGGCCGGGCCGAGGAGGCGCAGTAAATAATGAAATAAATAAACAGAAATAAACTAAATCCAGCTCCTTTGTGTGTACTGTGCGGAGCATTAGCATTAGCATCATTAGCTCTCCGGAATGCCGACGTGGTTTCTCCCAGCGACGAGCCCCACACCCCCAGGCCGCTCGAGGGCCATTAGCCGGGGTGAGGTGTGCCTGTGCTGACGGTACCTGGTCCTCCATGGTGCTCGGGTCCCCGGCGGAGCTCCGTCAGTTCACCGGCGGATCGGGCTCGGAGCTGCTCCGCTCATTGTGTGGCAGTTTCGGCCGAGAACCGGAAACCCAGCGCCGCCCCTCCCCTTCCACACTGCCGCCACCAAATCTAGACGGGCAGTTCACCTAACCAATAGGAGAGCGCCGAAGGGGAGACCCGTCCGCCCCTCGACCAATCGTAGTGCTGAAAGGGTGGGACTTCCCACGGGTGGCGATTACTGTGGGATCAGAGAAACAGGCAGGAATGAAGATCTGGTTCAGAGTCCATTAACTTCTACTGTCTCTGTGTTATTGTATATCTGTAAAGTGTATATTTAATTAGCTCAGGTAAACATGATATAAACATATATATATAAGATAAGATAAGATAAGATAAACCTTTATTAGTCCCACAAGTGGGAAGTTTGCATTGCTACAGCAGAAAGTGGACAGTACAAAGGTAAGAGCAGCAGAAAGTGGCAAAACAATAGATTAAAAGCTATACAGTGCAACAAGATAAAATAAAAAGTACACTTTACAACTAATACAAAAAATATAAATAGACATTTGCATGTGTATACTAATATATGTGTCTATATAAACCTATATATGTATGTGTATATGTACATAGAAATATATATATATATGGTACACACTGGATATATATATACAGGTATGACAAAACAGTAATAGTGTAACAAGATAAATATACAGTATATATATTCATATAATCATTTTAGGCATGCAATCAATGTGACATGCAATTCGTTGTTTTGAAAGTTTAACTAATGGTTAAATCTGCTTGATTATATAGAAACAAACTAAAACTGCTGTCCAACTAAAACTATAGGCTGCTATTGTTATTAAAATCTTTGTTGCTAGATGGTTGTAAAATTTGTGGAGCCATAGTGAGCTTCAGGCTCTAGCAGATGGAGCACTGGACCCAAACTCTGACCCCTGGCACTGAAATCAAAGCTGTCTGAATGCACACAATGCACAGAGTCTTACAGGCGAGAAATCCGCTTAGGCCAGTGGCCTGTTCCTCACCGTCTGCCTACAGCAGCAGGTTTGAGGAAGGCGTCTCAGAGGTTTGTGGCACTGCTGGAGGCTGCCGGTGTGAACCGTGTATGTGAAATCTCCATGTGAAAGATGGCGTGTGATTAACAGACCACCTCAGGACAGGAGGCGAGAGAGGATTGTTCTGGATCTGCTTCACTCTTCCCTCATGCTGGTTCGATTCCCTCTGCTGTGTTTAATAAGGGTCTTATCCCAAGCATGCTCGTCACACTCCTGATTTTATGGTACAGACCAAACCTCTGGGCTTATACTGATTATGGGTGTGTCATTACACTTCTAACACTGATAATATGTAAAGAAAGATGGTCAGAAAAAAAAAGGATTTTTTAAGTTAAATTAAAGCTGGTTAAGAAATAGATCAATGCCATCAACTTTCTCAGAAACTTGCCAAAGCATATGAGCAAATATTAAGCTGTACTTCCAAAGATCTACACTAGGCGGTGCTGTTATGGAAAAACAATATATGACAGTTTATTCGACTTTACACAATAAACATCAATCCATTGTAATCACATGGCACATGGTCAGTTTCATGAGGGATATGAAAATCAACCTCATGTAAAATGCACAAACACTATATATATAAATATATATATATACACACATATATATATATATATATGTATACACAGACATATATATATAAATATACACATATATATACACACACACACACATATATATATAGTCCCACACTTTATCATATAATAAAGTATTTCATACACAACAGCAAAGACTAAAACATTGCCAAGCCCTAGGATTAACAACCCTGTAAATTCAAGAACCCTGAACCATGTCAAACCTCAGCTCTGTACTTTGTAAGTAAACTTCATACTGTCTTTTCAAGACATTTCAGTGTTTAAAGTTCAAGTCCAGATTCACATCCATGACATCTGTTAAAACAGAATATTATTACTAGTACATTCAATACTGTAATAAGAGTGCAAATCCTCATTAGCGCACACAGTCATGCCATTCAGGTCATCCACACGTGTGTTTTATACATAGACAGACAGACTCAAGGCAAAATTTCTATTCATATCAAACTTAAGTCCTGTTATTGATATTGCTGAGTATGTTATAAGCCTCAAGTTTTGTCAGAATTTATAAGTAGCACAAAACCCCACCATCCTTCGTCTGTCCTGCACTTTCAGTGTCCTGCACTTTTTCTCTTCTTTATACACCTGCAAAGTGACCCTTTAGACTATTTCACGAAGCAGGATTTCTTACCTAAGTAAACTATGGGTCTGTTTTTCAGACTTAGATTAAGACTAAGCCTGGAATAAAAATAAATGTGATTCCCAACTGACAATGCAATTTAGCCTAAGACTAGGCTTAAACTGTGTCCAGTAAACCATCCCTTTATGTCTAAAAGTAAGCAGACACCTGTTTGTCCAACATTTTGTATGAAATCAAAGGTATTAACAGGGAGTTTGCTACAGTACAGTACACTAGATACTGGAATATTACTGTGAGGATTTGACTGCACTCAGCCACAAAAGCATTAGTGAGGTCAGGTACCAATGCTGGAAGATTGGCTCTGGATTTCAAACACTGCACATATCTTAGTGTTTTCTCAGCTCTAATACACCTGATCCAACTAAATGGCTAATAAATAAGCCTTTCCTGAGATTAAGTGGATGTGTTAGATCTTAAAACACTAGGGGCTAGTTTTTAATTTAGATATGGATTAAGTTTAATCTTGTACCAAATGCCAGTGTCAGTGGAAAATGACCAAATTCCTATTTTAGTCTAAGATTAGACTTAATCTGGGACTGAGAAACTGGTCCCAAAAATGTTCAGTGCAGAGATACTATAGATCTCTAGATATCTGATCCATCCATCCAGTTCTTCACTAGCATCGTTTCTGGGTCTTGGCGGTGCCCTTGAGGACGATGTAGGGCAGGCCAAGGGCCCAGTTGTCCCGTGGCCAGTACTGCAGATCAGGAAGTGAGTAGGGAATCTCCTGGCTAGCGTCCAGGTAAGCGATCAGGGTGCTCCCGTAGGCCGTGGCAACCACAATCAATATGTGCCTTTATAAAAGAAGAAAGGAAAAAGTCCGGGAAGTGAATATTGTTGGAAATGAGCGGTCCTCAAATGGGCAATCTACCCCAAATGAGCATTTAATATGCTATTTATTATGTTATGTAGTATTTTATGGTGTACACTGTAGCCCTCGGCCTTGCTGGCTTAACAGAATTCACAATGAACCCCTAATGCTCTGCAAATCCTGACTGCTAGCCAATTATCTATAATGTATAAATGTATCTGTAGAGCTAGTAAGCCATGGTCATCAAACACTTCTCTTTGTTAAATGAATAATTAGCCAGAAATATCAAACATCCCATCCTCAAGTAAACATCTCCGAACCATATGGAATCTTTGAAAATTTACATCCACCATCAAGATGCATAAGCAGTGGTGTGTTTCCTAGTATTTAAACCAAGAAATTTCACTTTAGATATTTCTGTGGCAGGTGAGTAGGCATGTTTGAGGCAAATGTATCAATGAAGCTTGAGGGGTCTGTATCAATGTGTGCATGTCGGTCCGATCAAGTCTGTCCTAACACTAGATATGAGTCACTTACACACATAAATGTGAACTGTCAGATCTGAGCAAAAAATCGGAGCAGAACAATAAGGCTTGCAAAGTAAACATAGCCTTAGAGCACAACAGAGGGTTTACAGAAGGTTTACAGAAGGAGTACAACAGGTTTTTGTGACAAATTCTTTTTGGCCACTTGCACAACTAGTTATCTAATTATGCAACAAACTACAAGGACTGACATAAAAATATCTCTATTAGAAAACCCAGAAAGCTTTAATGGACTATTTATTGAGCTTATCAAACGATGCCATCTGCATCTCCCCAGCAGTTCTCACCAGATGCCATGCAGATAACAGAAGTTGAGCTTTTGCCAGAAGCTGCAGCCAAATCGGTCGCTGATCCAGCAGGAAATGGCCAGCACCCACAGGCCAATGGAGGCCCAAGCCAGACGCAGCACACGCTTGTCTGTACAGCTGCAAAGGGGAACAAAAGAAGAAGTCATCAATAAATCCTCACACAAAGTTCTACTGAAAAATCTCATCATCCTCTAAAACCTTTACTTTTGCATTAGAAACATAATGGATATGGGGATTGGCAGTAATGTACTGATCCTTCCAATACTGACATTTCATTTTGAAAAGCAACCCTTTGCATTATTATGTACTGATAGCCAGTGTTTCATTTAAGCAATTTAAATATATCGTCACTGTTGGAAAAAAATTCTGTAACAAGATTTTAATCATAATGTCTTTTTGGACCACTTCTACTGTTCTATTTGTCCTGAAATTTTAACACAGCTTAAAAATGATTGTGATTAAAAACTACATATTACATATTTTAATGACCCTGAATGTGTATATAAGGCTGAAAACAGTAGGGGGAAAATACTGCAGTAAAAATTTGTAGGACAGAGGTGCACGACTCCTGTCCTAGAGAGCCTGAGTCCAGTAGTTTGGTGAGTTACCTGATCAAACACACCTGATCCAACCCATCTCTTGGCTGGCAAGTTTAGTGAGTGTGTTTGAGCAGGGGAACTACCAAACTGTGCTGGACACTGGCCCTCCACGACCAGAGTAATGCACCCCTGGTGTACGATTTCTGCCCTCTTCTTCCGCTCCTCATATACACAGTCATTATTCAGATACCGTTTAGTGGCAAACAAAATACTAGGTCACTAGATTTTATTCATGAAACATCCATAATTTCTTGAGAACATTTCAATAAAACATTGATTAACATACATACAGGTGTAGACTGCACAGTTAATACTTAATAAAGACTTTGATTAATGCTTGTAATTACTAATATTCACTGTGGAAATCACTAGGATTCCCCCTTCTTTAAAAGTATTAGTATTGGGGTAGCAGCTATCAGATTAAAAAAAAAAAAAAAAACTAAATTATTGCTCACCATCAGTTTAAAACAGTCCACATGCATTATTAAAGTCTTGTTTGCACCGAGTACCCAAAATATCATGTCATTTCTTAATGAATGACAATAACTGGCCCTGGTCCTACTAGATTCCCCTCACTACAAACAAGTTAGCAGTTTGAGCTCCAAGTATAACTAAATAACCACCTTTAAAACTATAAACATAAAAGTGAACAGGAGAGAGCTGCTCTGTACCTCTTTAGCTCCAAGCTCAGAGAGTAGAGGATGTGCAGGGCAAAGCAGTTGAGGGCATAAGCATTGGCTGTAGGTTTAACAAACGAAGACAGTGTGGTCACTACTGTGATGATCAGCACCATGCGAGAGAATGAGGTCCTATAGAGAACAAAAGGAGAAAATGAATTCATACAATTTAAACAAACCACAAACCAAAGACCAGTTAAGGCAAAATCTCTTTGGTTCATTAGCTTTTGCACAGGAGCTCCAAGGCTAATGTAGCTAACAGGTAAAGGAAGTATATATCCCATAAATTAGCACTGCGCCTAAAGAAGCAAGCTTCAGACCCCAAAAACGTCTTGAGTGATATTTGGAGCATGGTGGGGAAACTATAACATCGTGATTGTTGCCTAAATTAGTCCTTGGTTTATATTTTGTCATCTGATGTCATATAATATGATATATGTTTTATAATATGAAACCAAGAACTAACAGTTTTCCCATCAGTCAAAATATATTTGGTGACTGAAGTTTGCCTCCAGAGCTACAAGGCAAGTGTTGTGAACTAAAGGAAGTGTAAATCCCACTAAATAGCATTGTGCACTAAATATCTCACACTTGCTCCAAACCTGTTGTTAGGAATTGTTAGCAAGTCATTTTGCACAGACTTGCTTATGGTTCCTGACACGGTATAATTAATTCTGTCTCTGTAGACAAAGGTATGTGATACAGTGTCAGAAACAACATAGTCAAGTCTTGTTTGAGATTAGACGGTTTATAGTGTACATTTGAGTTTGCCAAACCATCACTTTAATCACACCAACTGTTGAATGCTCCAGTAAAGTGAGCATGTCATGGGTTGCTCCAAGAAGAAAAATCACTCAACTGTTACTTTCCAGGACAGGACCTATCCTAAAGGATGTGCAGAACTAATCGTCTAAGGCCTTTTTATCTAAAAAAAAATGAAGCTCATGGACTAATGTGGTCTAAAACAGTGAGATACAGTCAGGTAAACAGTGAGATACAGTCAGGTAAACAGTGAGATACAGTCAGGTAAACAGTGAGACACAGTCAGGTAAACAGTGAGACACAGTCAGGTAAACAGTGAGACACAGTCAGGT
>JBBPCZ010148200.1:0-19171 GCA_037974445.1 Brycinus macrolepidotus | reverse complement strand
AGGGAGAACAAGGGGAAAACTAAAACTCAGGGGACAAAGACCGGGACAGGCGTGACGGGGACGAGGTGACCGTCACACTGAGAAGCCGATGAGAACAGCAGAAGAGCTTCTGTTTCAAGTTGATTTTTTATTTTGCTCCTTATTTCTCCTAAAGGGGGGGTTAATATTCTCCAAATAAGAAGATGATTTATTTCTGATCAGACAATAAAAAGCAGTAAAATCATCTGTTTGATGGTTATTGGAAGGTTTGATGGTTACACAGGTAGTTGCAATCCTGATGCATACTCTCCAGAACACGCCCCCTCCACAGCTGACACCGGCCCCTCCACCTCCCGTTCAGGTCGCAGTTGTAGTTCCCAGGACTCTGCTACATGCTGCACTGCCCGAGAGGTATGGAAGGGACCCGACTGGGTGTCGCAAATTCGTGATGGCGTGCGAGTTGTACTTCCTCGAGTTCCCTCAAATGACATCTGCTCAGAAAGTATCTATGGTGATTCAACGTGTCTCACGGAGTGAGTTCAGGATTGGGCTGCAGCCCTCTGGATAGCAGCGGACCTGGTTCTCCAGGACTATACAGGGTTTATAACCCATTTACTGACAGTATTTGATCATCCAGACCAGGGACAGTCTGGCAGCAATCACCTCCTCCAGATCAAACAAGGGACCAGTTCAGCCACAGATTATTCTGTCCAGTTTCATATTCTAGCAGCGGATAGTGCCTGGGATGAGCCAGCTCTCATGGCGGTCTACCGCAAGGGGCTCACTTCCGAGCTGCAAACCGAATTGGCGTGCAGAGACGCTGGCCTCTCCCTGGATCAGCTGATCGCAATGGCCATTCGACTAGACCAGCATCGAAGAGGGAAGCTAAGGGGACTGGCAGCGAAGAACCCCCAACAAAACCTGGAATCTAGCCCTAATCTAAGCTTGATCAAGATGGAAGCAGCACCAGAACCCATGCAGCTGGGTTTCTTTGGGCGGGTATCATCTAGTGGCAGCCTGTCCCATCCAGGGTTCCAAGGTCAAGCAACAGAGCCCACCAATTACCCCTCAGTCTCCTCTTGTGTCCCAGTTTTGTGTTTCAGCATCACTGTCTGTTGCTAATCAATATGTGTCTTTGTCTGTTCTTTTAGACTCTGGATCAGCTGGAAACTTCATCTCTCAGGCCCTCGTGTCATCCCTTTCTGTTCCTGTGGTGGAGATGCCAGAGCCGAACCCAGTGAGAGCTTTAGATGGGCGTTTAATTAGCGGGAAAACCGTCACCCATATCTATCATACCTTACCATAGCGACCGTACACCGAGAACAAATCCAATTCTATGATCTACATCGTGCAGAGCCCCCTGTAGTCATGGGGCTCGCATGGCTACGGACACACAATCCTTGTGTTAACTGGCAAACTGCTGAGATTAGTGCCTGGTCTCCTGACTGCCACCAAACCTGTTTGCAAACCGTGGTGCCCTCTTTAGCCACATCTATCGAAAGCCCCTTAGCACATCAACCAGTGTTGATTCCAGAACCATATAAGGACCTAGCTGAAGTTTTTAACGCAGCTAAAGCTACCCGTCTCCCTCCGCACAGGCCGTGGGGTTGTGCGATAGACCTCCTGCCTGGGACTACTCCACCTCGGTCACGGGTCTATCCGCTATCTGAGGTGGAGACCCGAACCATGGAGGAGTATGTGGTGGAGGCTCTCAGACAGGGGATTATCAGCACATCCACATCCCCTGCATCGGTCAGTTTTTTCTTTATAGCAAAGAAAGACGGCAGTCTCAGACTGTGCATTGATTATTGGGGGCTTACCAAGGTCACAGTGAGGTACATTTACATTTACGGCATTTAGCAGACGCTTTTATCCAAAGCGACTTCCGTTCTCTAACTACAGGGGACAGTCTCCCGGGAGCAACTTGGGGTTAAGGGTCTTGCTCAGGAACCCAGTGGTGGTACGCTGAAGGTAGGATTCAAACCCATGACCTCTTGGTCCAGAGGCAAGTATCCTACCCACTAGGCCACCACCACTCCACTCCCACTAGGTATCCTCACCCACCTCCACTCATCCCGTCGGCCATTGATCAGCTCCAGGGGTCAAGCATTTACACCAAGCTCGACCTACGAAGCGCGTACAGTCTCATGCGTATTCGAGCAGGTGATGAATGGAAAACCGCATTTAGCACCTCCGGCCATTATTCTTACCGTGTAATGCCATATGGCTCAGCAAACGCGCCGTCATTCTTCCAGGCATTTATGAATGACGGTTTCAGGTATATGTTGAATTGTTTTGTGGTAATTTACCTTGATGATATCCTAATCTACTCAAAAAACAGATCAGAACATGTGCTGCGTTGCCTGCTCTCGCACGGGTTGTATGTGAAGGCCGAGAAATGTGAGTTCCATGTTCATGAACTCTCATTTCTCGGCTATCGGATCGGTCCCAGTGGGGTGAGTATGGATGAAAAGAAGGTGACAGCTGTTTCTGAGTGACCACAGCCCCAGACGGTAAAAGACCTGCAGTGGTTCTTGGATTTCGCAAATTTTTACCGTAGGTTTATCCGGAGTTTCAGCTCTGTGGTAGCACCACTCACTGACCTCCTCAGAAACAAACCTAAACGGGAAGCCTTCAAACAGATCAAGGAGTTATTTACCTCAGTTCCTGTTCTTAAACTCCCTGACCCGACTAAACCCTTCGTGGTTGAAGTGGACGCATCTGAGGTTGGTCTCGGGGCAGTGCTCTCACAGATACATGGAACCCCGGCAAAGCTCTATCCCTGCACATACTATTCGAGAAAACTTCCTGATGCAGAGCGCAATTATGACATTGGTAACCGTGAGCTGCTCGCGATCAAAGTGGTGTTAGAGGAGTGGCGTCACTGGTTAGAGGAGAGAGACACTCCTTTAACGTGTTCACTGATTACTGCAATCTCGAATGCATCCGGCAGGCCAAACGTCTTAACCCTCGGCAGGCGTGCTGGGTGCTATTTTTTACTTGATTTGATTTCAAAATTACCTATAGACCAGGCTCCAAGAACGGAAAAGTGGACGCACTGTCCCGCCACTATCCTGCCCCTGAAGCCTGCTCTGATCCAGAGCTGATCGTCCCAGCAGCTATCCTAGCTGCCCCAATTTCATGGGAACTAGACTGCGTGTAATCGAATGCGTGGCCATATCTCAGCTGCCACCCCGACCCAGTCCAGTAGGCAAGACGTTCGTGCTGGAACCCTTATGAACCCAAGTCATCACATGGGCACACACAACGCCTGCAACGGGTCACCCCGGGGTCCAAAAGACCGCCGATGGCGATATGACCTAAGGTTGTCAATTCATGCTCGGTTTGTGCCATCACTAAGGTCCCTCGCACCTTACCAGCCGGTAAACTAATGCCCCTCCCGGTTCCTCAGAGGCCATGGTCCCATATAGCAGTGGACTTTGTCACAGACCTCCCAGAATCCAAAGGGTACACCACCATCTTGGTGGCAGTGGACCGATTTTCAAAGGGGGTTCGCTTCCTGCCTTTCCGCTCACTACCCACAGCCTTACAGGTAGCAGAGGCTCTGTTCCACTCGGTGTTTTTGCACTATGGCATCCCGGAGGATATCCTGTCGGACCGGGGACCCCAATTCGTGTCCAGAGTATGGGCCGCTTTCTTTAAAAAATTGAGGTCCACTATCAGTCTGACTTTGGGATATCATCCCGAATCTAACGGTCAGGCTGAACGGTCCATCCAAGAACTTAGCAGTTTCCTCCAGGCTTATTGCCATAGTCATCAGCACGACTGGGCAGAGTACTTGGGTTGGGTGGAATACGCGCAAAACTCGTTACACCGCTCCCCTACCGGCCTAACGCCCTTTGAGTGTGTGCTCGGATGCCAGCCCCCTCTCTACCCATGGGATAGCGAGTCCTCAGACATCCCTCAAGTGGACGAGTGGTTCCGACGAGCAGAGAGGGTGTGGGAAGGAGCACACACATCCATCCTCCAAGCAGTGCAGCGGTTTAAGAGTCAAGTCGACCGAAAGCGGAGGGAGGTGCCAGTATATCAGGCTGGTGATCAGGTCTGGCTCTCGACCCAGGACTTACATCTCCGTCTTCCATGTAAAAAACTCTCAACCAAGTACATAGGTCCCTTTGTAGTGGACAAACAAGTGAATCCTGTATCATTTAAGCTTAAGCTCCCCTCTCATCTTCGTGTTTCCCCTGTTTTTCATGTCTCTCTTCTCAGACCAGCTATTCCGGGTCCGCTGGACGAAAGGGAGGTCACACCGACGCTCCCCACAGCTGTGGAAGTCGAAGGGGCTCCCACCTACTGAGTGAAACAACTGCTGGACTCCCAGAGAAGGCGGGGCCATCTACAGTACTTGGTGGACTGGGAGGGTTAAGGCCTGGAGGAGAGGAGCTGGGTCCAAGCTGAGGCTGTACTCAGCCGTGAATTAAAAGAGGACTTTCACCGTGCTTGACTGGAGCGCCCGGCTCCCCACCCCCAGGGTCGCCCTCCCAGCCGACTACCGGGGTCCCTGATGGTTAAATTGGAAAGCTGATTCAGAGTCCAGCGTGCCGTCTCCCTCATACCTCCTCATGTTTAGTCCAGCTGACTCACAAAATATCCATTATACCCAGGAGAAGAAGGCGTCTGCGCTTCAGCTCATGTTTCATAAGCTTTGATCCTGCTTACCCCTTTCTCCCCTTGTTCAACAGAAGTGATCAGCTGGACTGTCCCGTCTGCTGGCTTACGAACCCTGAGGCCGCCGCTTCCACTGGAGTTCAAGCTTCGGGTTGTTTATCAATACTTAAGAGTCCTATATTCATCGGATGCTGCCCTACAGAACCACGACGGCGTCGTGGCTCTCCGGGAGTGTTCCTCATTGAGCTGCAAGGAGGAAGAACGTCGGACTGAACACGGGGGTCAAAGACTTTATTTAGTTTTCAAAAAAACAAATACTGATCAGTGTCTTTTGTGCTTTCTCCATTAAACTCCTTTTTGTTTATGTTACCCCTGCATCTGCGTCCTTCATCCTCGAAGACACCATGACAGAAGTATTGCCAGCAGTTCTTAAAAACTAAGGCAATGCTGTTCAGTTTAATACTTGCACCTATAAAAGATAAAACCTGAGAAACTGAACATTTTTGCTGTGGTCTCTTATTTTTTTCCGGAGCTTTATTTATAGCATTTTTTGTAGTGAACTGCCTCTCCAAGAAATTGATTAAAATTGTGAACAGTAGACCACGTACAATTAAATACAAATGCAAAATGTTGGCTTTTGTCCTCTTTAGCAACATCCTGTCTGCCCCGAACATGCTGAGGGTGGGCAGCTCGGAGAATGTGTTTGTGGAGACGCAGGATCACACTGGAGGAGATATGAATGTGAGGATCATCGTGAAGAACCATCCACGGAAAAACATTGAGCTGGCATCTAAATCAGTGGTCCTCAATAATGCAAATGCATACCAGGCCCTCGTAGACATAAAGGTCAGTGAGTGGTGCCTGTTGGATTGACCTGCATGGTAGACTTTATGGTGTGCCAAGTTTGCTTCTTTAACATTGCACTGAAGCTACATGGTGAATGTAGGTAACAATTAAAGGATTATTACACACCAGTTCACAGTGTGCCAGCTGCATGGCCTCAACTGTCACACGCTCCTTGAGGTGTTTAGTAACCTCTAATGGACTTGCTGATGTGGTTTCTGATGCTAATAATTACTGTTTTCAGTAAACCTGGACAAAAGCATGAACAAAAGGGGGGGGGGGGTGATGGTGGCCTAGTGGGTAAGATACTTGTCTCTGGACCAAGAAGTCATGGTTCGAATTCTACCTTCAGCGTACCACCACTGGGTTCCTGACCCTTAACCTCAAGTTGCTCCAGGGAGACTATCCCCTGTAGTTAGGGAATGGAAGTCGCTTAGGATAAAAGCGTTTGCTAAATGCTGACAATGTAGACAAAATGAAGACATTTATGCATTTACGGTATTTAGCTGACGCTCTTATCTAGAGCAATGTACATCAGTGCTCAAGTAGTCCACATCTGTTCCTTAAACCTGTAAAGCTATGCTTAAATCAACGTCCGCTATTCAAGCAAGTTACCGCAGCCTAAGTACATATAGACAACACCTGTCAAGAAAAGTCAGAAGTTAAGGCAAAAGTAAGGAAGTCATGGAAATAAGAGTAAGGTTTTTTTTTTTTGAGAGGGGGGGATAGGGAAGAATAAATAAGAAGAAATTAATAAGCAGAAACAAGAGGCATAGTTAGTCACCAAGGTGCCCCTTGAAGAGGTGGGTCTTCAGACGACGCTTGAAGACAGTGAGGGACTCCGCAGATCTGATCGGAAGAGGGAGTTCATTCCACCACTGGGGTGCCAAGACTGAGAAGAGTCGTGACGTATGTCGTCCTCTTCCTTTGAGCAGTGGAGGCTCAAGGCGAGCCGTGCTTGAAGCCCTGAGAGGACCAGAAATGACACGTTGTTCGAACAATGCTGATATGTAAGGGGGTGCAAGTCCACTCTTGGCCTTAAAAGCAAGTGTTAAGGACTTGAACTTAATGTGAGCATTTACAGGGAGCCAGTGAAGGTTCCTTAGTAAAGGTGTTGTGTGTGTGAGCTTAGGATCATTGAAGACTAACCTCGCAGCTGCATTCTGAATCAGCTGAAGTGGTTTTGCTACCTTTAGTGGAAGTCCAGCCAATAGAGATTTGCAGTAGTCCAATTTGGAGATGACCAGAGACTGGACGAGGAACTACGCAGCTTTTGTGGTGAGAAAGGGTTGAATTTTTCTAATGTTGTAAAGAAGGTATCTGCATGTTCTGGAGATCTGGTCAACCTGCGGCGAAAAAGACAAATCTTCATCTAGCGTAACACCAAGATTTCTTACCTTCTTTGAAGGGACGATTACCGAGTTCCCAACAGAAAGGGTGAGGTCATGACTTGGTGAAGGACTTCCTTTGATGAAGAGGAACTCGGTCTTGCTGGGGTTCAGCTTGAGGTGGTGGGCCGCCATCCAAAAGGAGATGTCGGCCAGACAGTCTTAGATGCGGGTTGAGACCTGGTCGTCACTGGAAGGGAAAGAGAGAATAAGTTGCGTGTCATCAGCGTAAAAGTGGTAGGAAAAACCATGTGAAGCTGTTACATCCCCAAGAGAACCAGTATATAGAGAAAAGAGAAGCGGTCAAAGGACCGACCCCGGGGTACACCAGTGGACAATCTTTGTGGTGCAGACTGGGAGCCTTGCCATGCTACCTGGTACCTCCGGTCATCAAGGTAGGAAGCAAACCATTGCCAGGTTTGCAAACTGTCAGGTATGCTAACTGCAGAAACGCAAACTTGCCTTAATACGACTGAATGTCATAGAGTGACAGAAACCACATAAGCAAGTGAACTCACTTAAGAACCTGAAGGGGTCTGAGGCAAGTGTGTGAAGATATAGAAAATGTATGAGCTCTCATTATATGACCTGGAGTTCCAGTGAAAAGAAGCAAACTTAAACTATTTCCACGATAAAATGCAACATGTGATTGTGTGGTTGCTGTAAACCAGTGTTTGGAGACATCCAGACATTGGTTTTATGGACAAAAAAAGATTGTGTTAAAAAAAATGTACTTGCGCATATATTCGAAATGACGATCTTCTGATTGTCTTTCTTAAGTGCCCGACTTTTTTCAGCTGAACCACCGAGGGGGGCGTTAACTCGTTGCCTCTTACCAAGCCATTAATGGTGAAGGACAGCTTAAGGCAGCTGCATTTACGGGCTGATTACTTTTTATAAAACCACAACAAACAGTGACACACGTCTCTTTTTCTAACTGACCTGAGCTTTAGTGTCTTGAGGCTCTACTTTAACAACGTGGTCTAAAGTGTATGGCATAAGGCACAACAGATGATTGTGGGCGTGACCAAGTCTATTTTGTTATATTGACGGCGGGAAAAACAGACTTTCTGCCAGCGCATCCTGCAAACAGGTTGTCCTAACCCGCTTAATTACCCAGAAGCATGTCATAAAATAAACAGCAGAGGAAACGGACGTTCTCGTGCATGAGGTAAAAATGTGTGTTTAAATACACAGGTGTGTTGTTTAATTAGATTGATTTATTAAACATTTGTATCAATTTATTAAATTATTTATGTATTTAATGTATTTATTTTTACATTTATTTATTTTATTTATTTATTTAATTCTGACTTTAGATGCGCCTTTTGTCAGTCAAAAGCTCAATGTCATTTCGCTGAGTAGAATCGCAATGCGCCCGACAATGCGCTTGGCCACATCTGGTTTTTAAAACACCACTCCTACCAACGCGAAACGCGTGCAGATTAGGGGAGAAACGTTTTTGACGGTCAAACTAGAGCCCTTGAACCATGTTTATGGGTCTGCTGTGAGTTTTGCTCCACTTTTTTTTCTCCACATTTGTGTTTCTCTGTGTTTTGTCCCTTTCTGGCCACCTTAGCCGTCACATCACAGACTATTTCTCTGACACACATTTTTGAGGTGACTCAACCATCCACTCTCTCTTCTTATACATTACAGAGCCGACTCGACCACAAAAATCGATTTTTTTAACGATTAATACCTGAACAATGGTTCAGTAGGAGGAGAAGAGGTACCAAGGAGGAGGGGAAGAGGTACCAAATTCCAGCTATAAAAAGAATAATAATAAAAATAAAACTTAAGAAGAACAGAAGCACCTGATGCAATCCCACAAATTAATTCTTGACTAATTAACTGTGTTTGGCATATGAAGTATTTTTTAACAAAACAGTCCTTCAGATTAATATTTATTAACATAATAGTCCTAAAATCACTGAAGTCCTAAAATGGGTTACTTTTCTATGGTTCAGATTCCTGAAAACAAGGAAGTCTTTGGTGAGGACACCCTAGAGAAGCATTACGTGTTCCTGCAGGCCCAATTCCCCTCAAGCCTGCTGGAGAAGGTGGTCATGGTCTCCTTCCAGTCGGGCTACATATTCATCCAGACAGACAAAAGCATCTACACCCCCGCCAGCACAGGTACAACACAACAGTTCACCAGAAAAATCAGAATGAACTACCACTGAACATGTATCTTACCATGGAACCAGTAACCAGAAACAAACACAAAACACTAATTCACTTACCATTTCAATCTTTTCCGGCTGGTGCAAATTAGAAGAATTCATGTGACTTGAATGACATTTGGGTTTAAATGTAACCTATTTACTTTTAGGCACTAGTGGCCAATCAGAATTTCAGAATTGGACACTGGAACTTGAGTTTTTTTTGTTTGTTTTGAAGATTTATTGTAGAGAGAGAGACTTTTAGAAATGGAGTACAAGACAAATGTTAACATATAAAGGTTGAGCAAGAGAAGCAGAGAAAGAGAAAGACAGAGAAAGTTGAGACAGGTGACGTGTCAGATCAGAATCATCTGAGGAGTGTCTAAAGCAGCGGTGTTGATGTGGAAGTGTTGACGTGGGAGTGCTGACATGGGAGTGTTGACGTGGGAGTGTTGACATAGGAGTGTTGTAGTGGGGGTGTTGACGTGGGACTGTTGAAGAGAGAGTGTTGATGTGGGAGTGTTGATGCGGGAGTGTTGATGTGGGAACACTGAAGTAGAAGTATTGAAGCGAGAGCGTTGATATAGGAGAGTTGAAGTGAAAGTGTTGTTCAAATGTTGATATAGGAATGTTTAAGTAAAAGTTGTTTAAATGTTGATGAGGGAATGTTGAAGTGGAAATGTTGATGTTTAAATGTTGATGTGGGAGTGTCGAAGTGGAAATGTAGATTTTTAAATCTTGATGTGGGAGTGTTGATGTCACACGCAATAGGGAAGTGAGGCGCACGAGGTCACAGAAGTGACGTCATCACGTGCATATAAACAGGAAGCAGGGTTTCCCTGGCGCTCAGTCATCGAGTCCAGGTGCCCACTCATCCCGAGCTGGTTATCCTTGGTACCGTGAGTACTCCAGTCATCTCTCTTCTGTACTCCCTGTGTGCATGTGACATCGTTGGTTCCTGGTGGAAGCCTTCACTCTGTAATGAGCGTTCTCAGAGCAAAGTGTGTAGTCAACCGACTCTCTTGTGTGTGTCCGCGATTGGGTTCTTCCACTACGCTATACTGGGCTACCTTTGGTTCAGGTACGTTCCTCGTCTTTGTGACAGAATGACTGAGCCTGTACAGATGATCCCAGCGGACTTTGCCCGACTGGTCGAGACAGTCAACCGGCAATTCAACAAGATTGCTAACCTGTGACAGGAGGTCGTGGGCTTACACCAACAGCTCACGACTCTGGAGCAGGTGCATCTCAATCTTGCTGCCGTGCGGCTCGTCTCCCAGGAGGCGGTCCTCCCCCCTTCACCCCCCCGTATGCATACTAAAATGTCACTCCCGGAGAAATGGAATGGTGTGGATGGGAAGTGCGATGTCTTCCTCACTAACCTTTCTCTTCTTTTTGAGTTTCAGCCAGACCGCTACCCCTCAGACAGAAGCCGCATTGCACTTCTCATGTCCCTCCTCACTGGGCAGGCAGCCAAGTGGGCTATGGCGGTCCCGAGGTCTGACACCAACGCTGGTTATTCCTACCCTGCCTTCACCCAGTAGCTCAGGGGCTCCTTCCAGCATCCTGAAAGCGAGGTGAAGGTGGACTCCCATTTCTATCATCTGCGGCAGGGTGACCATGCGGTCAGTCACTATACCACGGAATTTAGGACCCTAGCGATCCAAACTACATGGAGTGAGGCGTTATCCCAGCTGGTCACCATCACTGCTATGGACGGTCGGGTCCTGTCTTCTAGCCCCATCACTCACCAGACCCGACCCATCACCCTCATCATAGACAGCCACCACAAAGACCTCTCCTTCATCACCAACATCTCTTCTCCTCCTCTCATCTTGGGACATCCTTGGCTCCTCCGGCACGACCCTCTCATCTCCTGGACCCAACACAAAATACTCATGTGGGGCCTGTCAGGAGCTCTGTCTCCAAGCGACGGCTGGGATGTGCTCTGGGGAGTCCGAGGCCCCCGACGTCGACCTGGAGGCCATTCCCGTCCCGTATCATGACCTGGCTGTAGCTTTTAGCAAACGTAAGGCCGTTCAGCTCCCTCCTTATCGCACCTATGACTTAGCCATCGAGCTGCAGCCGGGCGCGGTACTGCCCTGCGGCCATCTTTATTCACTCTCAGTGGGGGAGAAAAAAGCCATGGAGGAATATGTCTCCGAAGTCCTCCGTAATGGGACTCTCCGACCTTCATCTGTTAAGAAGAAAGTTCTTTGTTAAGGAGAAAGACGGGGCCTCCGCCCGTGTGTCGACTATCTGGGGCTGAACAAGATCACGATCATGAACTGTCATCCACTCCCGCTTACCAACACCGCCCTGGACTCTCTCTCTGGTGCTACAATCTTTACGAAGCTGGATCTACACAGGGCCTACAACCTTGTACGCATCAGGGAAGGAGATGAGTGGAAGACGGCTTTCATAACTTCCACCGGCCACTACGAAACCTTGGTAATGCCTTTCGACTTGTGTAACAGTCCGGCAGCATTTCAACAGCTCATAAATGACGTGCCATGCGACATGCTGGGTAGATGGTGCTTCGCGACGACATCCTCATCTACTCTAAGACCTTGGAGGAACACACCCAGCATGTCCGTGCAGTGCTTAAGAGGCTGCTGGCCCACCAACTGTTCTGCAAGTTGGCGAAATGCGCTTTCCATCAGCGCTCCACCACATTTCTAGGGTTTGTTATATCAGATCACGGTGTAGCCATGGATCCCCAGAAGCTTGATGCTGTGCGTAATTGGCCCCTATCCAATACGCTTAAGCAGCTTCAGCGTGTTCTGGGGTTTGCTCATTTCTACAAACGCTTTATCCGGGGCTTCAGTTCAGTTGGGGCGCTTCTCACTGCACTCACCAAGCCATCCAGCGCCCCCTTCTCTCTCAGCCCGGATGCCGTCAAAGCTTTTCACCATCTCTGCTCCCTCTTCACGTCTGCTCTCATTCCTCATCCACCCAGACTCTAGCAAGCCGTTCGTTGTGGAGGTGGACGCCTCCGATGTGGGCGTAGGAGCTGTCCTCTCCCAACGAGGTCCGGACCAGAAACTGCATCCTTGCAGTTTCTTCTCCAGAAAATTTAATCCTACTCAGCAGCGGTACGGGGTAGGGGACCGCAAGCTGTTGACCATCAAGTGGGCTCTGGAGGAATGGCATCACTGGCTACAGGGTGGCAGTGACCCGTTCACGGTCTGGGCCAACCATCAAAACCTCATTACCATACAACAGGCGAAACAGCTCAACCCCAGACAGGCGTGGAGGGCGCTGTTCTTTGAAAAGTTCCGCTTCATACTATCTTACTGCCCGGGGTCGAAGAACACCAAGACTGATGCCCTCTCGCGCCAACACCAAGCTGAGAGCACCCGGGCGGAACCCGTGCCTGTTTTGGGACCTCACCTCATCCTCTCTGGTGGGAGTTGGAAGATCGAGTCTGCCAGGGGCAGGCCTTGGATCCCCCACTGGCAGGCACCCTGCCTGGACACCTCTTCGTACCCACCGCCCACCACTCGAAAGTCCTGCAGTGGGCTCATTCCTCTGCTGTAGCTGGCCACTCTGGCTTCTCAAGAACTCTCTCTCTCCTTCAACCAGTATGACGGCGGATATCAAAGGCTTTGCCCAGGGCTAAGCCTGCCAACCAACCTCCTGCTGGTGACCTCCAACCTCTCCCAGTTCCTCGCCAGCTCTGGTGAGCCCTGCCGGACTCAGATGGGAAAAATACCATCCTCACCATAGTCGACCGCTTCTCCAAGGCCATGCACCTGGTGGCTCTCGCCGGACTCCTCACTGCCAAAACCACCACCGAGCTGGTTCTCGAGCATGTAGTCTGCCTGCATGGGTTCCCCCGGGACATTGTCTCGAACAGAGGGCCCCAGTTCAGTGCCAAATTCTGGAAAGCCTCCTGCCATCTGATCAATGCCACCGCCAGTCTCCCATCAGGATACCACCCTCATACTAATGGTCAGGCAGAGCAGCCCAACCAACAGCTGGAGCGCTTTCTGAGATGCTTTGTTGCGGATCATCAGCACTCCTGGGCGCGCTACCTCACTTGGGCTGAGCTTTCACATAACCTCCTCACCTCCTCTGCCTCTGGATTGAGTCCATTTGAGGTTTGCAACGGTTTCCAACCACCGGTATTCGAACATCAAGAACCGAAGGTTGACGCACCGTCCGCCCAACAGTTGTTCCGCAGGTGTCCGTGGCTCTGGCAGCAGGCACGAGTTGCCATCCTCTGAGCCAACAGATGGTACACCACCCAGCACCACTGCCGGCACCCTCCGGTGCGACTGTTCCATGTTGGTGAGAGGGTTTGGCTCTCCATTTGGAATCTGCACCTCCATACTGAATCCAAGATGCTGTCACCCCGGTTCATTGGCCCCTACAAAATAACCCACCGGATAAACACTGTCACCTTCAGGCTGCAGCTGCCTGCCTCTCTCCGGGTCCACCCTGTTTTTCACATGTCCCAACTCAAACATGTTTTCTTTTCTCCTCTATCTCCCCAGGTCCCGGATTGTTCTCCTCCCAGGCTCATCGATGGTGGTCCCACCTTCACTGTCTGGTGGATCCTTGACTCGCGACACCGTGGCCGTGGCACCCAGTACCTCGTTGACTGGGAGGGTTACGGTCCGGAGGAACGGTCTTGGGTTCCCGGGCAGTTCATCCTCGACCCAGACCTCATCAGGGACTACCGTCTTCGGGTGTTCTCTCAGCCGGGACCGTCTTCGGATGGTCCTGGAGGGGGGTACTGTCACACGCACCAGGCACGTGAGGCGCACGAGGTCACAGGACTGACGTCATCACGTGTATATAAACAGGAAGCAGGGTTTCCCCAGCGCTCAGTCATCGAGTCCAGATGCCCATTCATCCCAAGCTGGTTATCCTCGGTACCGTGAGTACTCCGGTCATCTCTCTTCTCTACTCCCTGTGTACATGTGAGAACGTTGGTTCCTGGTGGGAGCCTTCACTCTGTAATGAGCGTTCTCAGAGCAAAGCGTGTAGTCAACCAACTCTCTCGTGTGTGTCCGCGATTGGGTTCTTCCACTACGCTACACTGGACTAACTTTGGTTCAGTTATGCTCCTCGTCTTTGTGACAGTTGATATTTGAATGTGTAGGAGGGAATGCTGATGTTTGAATGTTGATGTGGGAATGCTGATGCTTGAATGTTGATGTGGGAGTGTTACTGTGGGAGTGTTGAAGCGAGAGTGTTGATGTAGGAGTGTTGAAGTGAAAGTGTTGATGTTTAAATGTTAATGTGGAAGTGCTGACTTGTGGGACTAATAAAGGATTATCTTATCTTATCTTATCTGATGTGGGAGTGTTGATGTTTAAATATTAATGTTTAAATGTTGATGTGGGAGTACTGAATTAGGAGTATTGAAGCGAGAGTGTTGATATAGGGGTGTTGATGTTTGAGTGTAGCTGGCGTTAGAAGGCCTATGGCCTTGTGCAATAGGTCATAGAGGCCTTATTCTGGGAGTGAAACTCCAGTAGAATGATTCAGGAATATGACTGAGTCAGGGATAAGTATGACTGAATTAGAAACATAACATTTTTAATCAATTATTAGACCTTCAAATCCATCAGCACAAAACTGACCTGTATGTGTGCTCTAACTCTGACTATTCTATTCTTCTCCAGTTCAGTACAGAGTCTTCTCAATGACTCCTGATCTGCAGCCACTTGACCAGAGTGGGATCTCTGTTGAAATTATCGTAAGTACTTCAATAGTATCTCTACTCAACAGGAATTTTCTAGTGAGCTATAGTATGAGAACAAAAATGGTACAGTGAAGTTTCGCAATATTTCTTAGCACAATATTATATTGATACAGTTTAGCCATGTACTGACATTTGTTTGATGTTATTTTAAAGTTTTTTAAATGTATTTAATAGACAGACTTTGGTATGTATGTCAGTTGTGATAACATGTGCCTTGTGCTTTCAAGTAAAAAAATTGCAATAATAATATCATATCATGACAGAATCATATTGTTTCTAATATGAAGCACTATTAAGCAACAGTATGGTGAAAAAATCAGATTTTCACAGTTTCCACCAAACATAGTTGAACAACCAAGTCCTGTTTGGTATCTGAAGTTTTCTTTTTTAATTTTGCTCTGGGGGTGCAAAACTGCATGTCCTCACACCCTTAGGAAGCATTTGGGCAAGTTTATTTAAGATAAGTCAATACGGTTTGAGCTTCAATGCAAAACTAAAAGGACAAGCTGTAGACACCAAATATGTCTTGGCTGACTGATTAAAATAGAGATAAAGACTGCATTTGTTTTGAGGGTATGCGAATAAAGAAACAGGTTGAACTGTAATTAGATATTTTGATTGGGGATTGTTTTAGTAGCATTGTTTGGTACCATGTAAAAATAACTGTAAAATAATAATTAACTTCTGCTTTTTGAAGAATCCTCAAGGAATCGCAATTCATAGGGAAGCAATTTTTCCTAAGCAAGGGAGTCTGACTGGGAAGTATAATATCCCTGAAGTTGCCAGGTTGGTCCATAACAGTAAAGCTTTATGTTTGCTGTAATCATTGCGATACATATATATTTGAATATATCAGATGGCATTTTTAGCATATCCTGAACGTTTCTTGTTCTGCCAAGCCCTGGAATATGGACTATAGCAACATGGTACAAGAACACGCCGCAGAAGAACTTCACTGCTGAATTTGAAGTTAAAGAATATGGTAAAGCTCTTCAATTCAGACAATGAAAACGTGCCTGATGTATCTCTACACACATTGTGACCTAAGTCATGATTTGCAGTGCTGCCAACCTTTGAGGTCACCTTAAAACCATCCAAGAATTTCTTCTACGTAGACGATGACAGCCTTCAAGTGGACATCAATGCTAAGTGAGAGGAATTCACATTCACCATTCACATTTGTATAAAGTGTATTTTGCAACATTTCTGAAGCATGCTAGATTGAGGAACATTTAAGATATTTTACTGCAGAACAGTGACACAATAATGTATGTAAAGTAGGAGAATGCAGTGTAATCAGTGTAAATTGTGTGAAGGTATCTTTTTGGGAGCAAAGTGGATGGCAGCGCGTTTGTGGTGTTTGGGGTGATGCAAGGTGACAGCAAGACTAGCCTGGCTGCCTCTTTAAGAAGGGTCTCGGTGAGTTTCAAATGACTGATAAAAATAAAATGTGGGTTCCTTCCTTTCCTCAACTTCCAGACATTCTTTCAAAATAAGTGTTTGAATTTTGAATACATACATAAGGAGAGAGAAGGCAAAAGAGAGAGAGAGAGAGAGAGAGATGATGTATTATTTTACTTTGTGAGTAGATCACTAATGGAGAAGGACGTGCACAGTTGACTAAAGAGATGATCGAGAAAACCTTCCCCAAGATCACAGAGCTGGTCGGAAGCTCTTTGTACATATCAGTCAGTGTGCTTACAGAGACCGGTAAGAGTCCAGTTACCATGAACGTCCACTGGCTTTCACTCATAGACTAATGCTAACTGTGTCAGGTTTAATTGATTATTAGCATTGTCAGCCTTGTCAAGTGAAGGTACTCATTACTGTGATAATTTTATGCTTAAGTGTGTGTGTGTGTGTTTCAGGTAGTGAAATGGTGGAAGCTCAGAGGAGGGGCATTCAGATTGTGACCTCACCTTACACCATCCACTTCAAAAGAACACCGAAATTCTTCAAACCTGGAATGCCTTTTGATGTCACGGTATAACATACATACACACTGGCCACTTTATTAGAAACACCTGCCTTGAAAAACAGTCCGTGCCCTTTTTACCAAAAGCAAATTCTGCAAATGCTTGCTTATGATCTACTATGCAGTAAAGTGATTTATTCCAAAACATTTGCTGCATTTTCCATATGAATGTGTTCTGGATTTGCACCAGCTTTATGTGACAAATCCAGACCAGACACCTGCCGAAAATGTGGATGTGATGGTCAACCGAGCCAAGCATGGTCGAACCAAGTCCAATGGCATGGCGAAGGTCACAGTCAACACCCAAGGAGGAGCACACAGTCTACAAATTACTGTGAGTCTTGTATTATTTGGCTTTGGCAGAAACTTTACATAATGGTATTACCTGGTGTATGCTATTATAATATAATAATATTTACATAAATTGAAATTACCTACTTTTACTGTTTTTGGTGTCTTACAGGCACAAACTAATGACCCAGGAATTTCAGAGACGAGACAGGATGTAAAACATCTGACTGTCCAAGCCTATACCACCAAAGGAGGCTCCAACAATTACCTTCACATTGGCATTGATGCTGCAGAGCTGAAAGTTGGTGATAATCTGAAAGTTAACCTGAACTTCGACAAGAGCCCTGGTGTTCAAAATCAAGATTTCACTTACTTGGTTGGTATTCCTCTAGAACACATGGATGCTTATACGTATAAACTGGTCAACAAAAGAAGAACCCTATCTCTTAAGTCAAGGTTTAGTGAAGATTTTTATCACTCATTTGTGATTTGACATCACTTATCACGTAATTTTGTTTTCAATAACTAATACATTTTAATTAATAACATTCAATTTAATATACGGAAAAAAGGTAATAAACAGTCACCTCTCATGCCCAGGGGGGTGGGGTGGGTGTTATCTCTCACATCACTTGGGCAATACCTCTTGCATTATTGGGCTGGTACCTCTCACATCACTGGAGTGGTACCTCTTGCGTCACTGTGGTTGTACCTCTCATGTCATTGGGGTGCTACCACTCGTGCCACTGGGTTGGTACCTCTCGTGTCACTGGGGTGATACTCCAACGCGTAAACCTTCAGTACCTTTAGTTAGGGGACATAACTCCACTATATTTCATTGCATTGCATTAATATGATCTTCGACAAGCGCCCTGTTGTTCAAAACCAAGAATTCAGTTACTCGCTTGATACTTTTCCGGAACACACACATACTTACCTGCAACTTTAGTAAAGATTTTTAGGAGAACAATTAGGCATCACTTTAATAATCTTTTTATTCAATAACTAATACATTTCAATAACTTTTTCAATTTATATACATTGTCAGAAATGAGGTACTAAACAGTCGCTGGAGTGGTACCTCTTGTGCCACTGGAATGGTACCTCTGGGATGGTACCTCTCGCGTCACTTGGGGAATACCTCTCGCATCACTTGCGTGGTACCTCTTAAATCATTGGAGTTGTACCTCTCATTTCACTGGGGTGGTACCTCTTGAAAGCACTGGGGTGATGCCTCTTGTGTCACTGGGATGGGTACCCAAAGGGTATACCTTAAGTTAGGAGACCTGCAAGCTCCTTTTTTCTGATATTAGACTAAATAACAATGCATACAGTACAAAGCATTTTGGAGAATTCCAGAAATAATGGTCAATTATTAAAATAATAAATATGTAATACCTATTTATAGTCATTTCTCATCAAAGTATCAATGTATCTAAAATTTCTACAGTTCATTTTAAATCAATGGGAATGCTCAGGACTCTGTACAATTAAATATCTTCCTTTGTGCTTCCTCCTCTCTCAGATCCTTAGTAAAGGACAGATGGTTCAAGCAAAGAGGTTTAAGAGACAGGGACAGTCTCTGGTGTCTCAGTCAATAGTCGTCACCAAGGACATGCTTCCTTCATTCCGTGTGGTGGCGTATTATCATGTGGGAGGTTCTGAGGTTGTGGCTGACTCGGTCTGGGTTGATGTGAAGGACACGTGTATGGGAAAGGTAGGCAATCTGCTTCTATCTCACGAGAAGCTCCAACAACTTAGTTACCAAGATGTAGTGATAGCAGTGTTGGGCTGACATGTTCATGTTATTTTCAAACTGTGCAAATAGAACACAACCTGGTTATTTTCCAGACAAGAATGGTCTTCAAGTTTTGTCTCACCCAGACAGGATTTCAAACTGCTCACTCCAAATGATGAAGAAGTTTCTCCTGGCTGGCTTGCCTGCCAATTGTTAGACTTTAATATAGGTTTAGTGAGCTTCCATAGTTGTTTTGAGGAAAGATGCTTTGAAGTAGGATGTGTGTGTTTATTGAATAGGCCTGATTTTGCCTTAACATTGATAAAACACAGAAAGGCACCAAGAACAGAAGAGAACAAAATGTTCTGATAGAAATACAAGATCCCTGTGACCATCACATACAGAATATTAGAACATTTGATGAATATTCACTTTATAGCAACCAAA
>JBBPCZ010148155.1:6012-19177 GCA_037974445.1 Brycinus macrolepidotus | reverse complement strand
TATATGTGTGTGTGTGTGTGTGTGTGTGTGTATATATACATATATATTTTAATATAATGGGAAACCCTGATGAAAATAGGAACAAAATAAGCTCTAATCCGTAACGGTAACAATGGGATCTAACATTAAAGGGCCCATATCTGGCATTTTTCTTGTATTTTATCCACCCCTGGTCCATTTTTATCTTTTGTGTATTTTTATGTGCCAAATATTTGGCTTTTTTTTTTGTTTTTTTTTTACCTGAACAAAGCTGTTTATTACTGTAAGACTTAATATATGTAAATAGTCTCTTTTCTGATTGGCTGCTCTGTATTTTACCTTGTTCAAAAAGCAGTCCAGGACTGAAACAACTTCTCCAGACATCAGTGGAAGTGGGCAGAGCTAAGCTGCCGTAGGCCGAAAAGGTAGATATATATATGCAAATGAGTTGGTTTTTGTGACATCACAGAAACAATGAATTCAAAACAGGCTGTTTGCGCAGCCTAGTTTCCATACATTTTGAAACTTAGCTTGTTACATCACTTCTTCATTTCAGTTTTTTTTTTGTTTTTTTTGTTTTTTTCTTCATTAAAGTACTCTCCAAGGAACACTGCGATTATTTAATCCAACACTATGTACAGTGACAGCAACAATCAATAATGTATTTTGCCTCAGTTGATCTGAGATTACCGTAAAACACGACATATCTGTATTTATCTCTCACTTGTTATTTGTTTCTAAATCCGTTCCTTGCGCCATGACATTGGCTGTGTTGCAGCCGATCGGTTAGATTCTTCATTAGGTGTGATTTCTTATATTGTACAATTGACGTCAGCGGGGAAGATATGTGTTAAGCAATCTGTGATTCACACTGACAGGTCTGTTCTCGCACAGCTATTTCCCCATTCTCCATGCTTTACACCCCCTCACTTACATTCAGCTTTTAGGCTTATCTGCGCTCAGCGCTTAACCCCTTATCCAGTTATTAATCTTAAGACTTATTATCCAGTATGAATGCTCCAGTATCTACTGTGAAACTAAAATGAAATTTATGATGTAAGTGGGCTCACATAAGGATGCTTAAAGGAATAGTTTGTCAAAAAAAGTCAAATTTTCTCAAATTTCCATTCACTCCGGACGTAGTCAGTCATGGTTGGAGAAAGGCGACTGCAGATCAGCACTCCTACGCCTGAGGTGCTTTGTGAAAACAGACCCTGTTGCCTAAAACAGCTGTCTGCAGCATTCGGCTGCTAAGTGAAATTTTATGGCTCACAGTAAGTCATACTGTGTCCTAAACCACATCTACAAGTCCGCTCCATCTTAAAGAAGACCTGGACGTGGCTTGAGAGGGTGGTTTGGGGGTGTTTTTACGTAAAAGATTTGGGTGACTATAGACTCGTAGTGTATATTAGCAATGCTAACATTACCAAACATGACTTTAATGATTGACTACAGTTGAAAATTGATGTTTTGCTGAACTTTTCCTTTAAGAGGTAAAAAAAATCCATAATGTTATTTGAAGTTATTAGCAATATCTTCAATTATAGGGAAAGTATTCCTTAAAAAGCTGCAAGACCTGGGCTAAAAGGACCTTTTTCCATTTGAATGTCTGCCATTATGCATCTACAAGGTCCATTGTAGTCAAATGAGGAGGAAGGACAGTCGTTTACACAAATCCCAGAGGAAGTACTGGCATTAGTTCTGCTCTTAACATCACGAAAACAGCTGCACGTTTTGTCGCATTTGCATTTTTGGTTTCTGGAAGAAAGGAAAAAAAAAAAGTTCAGCAAAAGTAATCCATATCCCAGATGTGCCAACTACCAAACCGTGACGCTAAAGGCACCATAAAACCACCAGGTCATGGCGACTTTAACCAGGCCTACATCTGAAAGATAACTTTTTACTCATTTATAAACTTTTTTATGAATTTAGAATGTCCTCAACTGTATTTCACTAGACTTCCATTTAACTGTTTGATGCGAGTTTCAAAACAGCAATTCATTCAACATCAGTGATTTTAATGTACAGTTACAGCTATAATAAACATTTTATTTATCCTCAAAGTACTGTAAAGTATTAGTACACAAATACAAAGTGCAGTAAATACAATCTGAAGCTCATATTATTCATTCACATATCATTTGACCTAAAAGGTACATATTTCACTTTTCACTGGTTTCCCAAGCCTGAACTTATAGGACAAAATACTAAGTAGGATGTTTAGTACTAAAACGGTACTATTGACTGAATAGGATTTTCAGTACTAAAACAGTACTATAGACAATTTAGGATTTTCAGAACTAAAACAGTACTATAGACTAGATAGGATTTTTAGTGCTAAAACAGTACTATATACTAAATAGGATTTTCAGTACTAAAACAGTACTATATACTAAATAGAATTTTTAGTACTAAAACAGTACTATAGACAATTTAGGATTTTCAGTACTAAAACAGTACTATAGACAATTTAGGATTTTCAGAACTAAAACAGTACTATAGACTAGATAGGATTTTTAGTGCTAAAACAGTACTATATACTAAATAGGATTTTCAGTACTAAAACAGTACTATATACTAAATAGAATTTTTAGTACTAAAACAGTACTATAGACAATTTAGGATTTTCAGTACTAAAACAGTACTATAGACAATTTAGGATTTTCAGTACTAAAACAGTACTATAGACTAAATAGGATTTTCTGTACTAAAACAGTACTATATACTAAATAGGATTTTTAGAACTAAAACAGTACTATAGACCAGATAGGACTTTTAGTACTTAAAACAGTACTATAGACTAGATAGGATTTTAGTACTAAAACACCTCTGGCATTGCAATTTAGTTGGTTAAATCCATGTTCCCCTTTGAGACCACCATGAGACCACTTTTAGATTTGTTTTTCCTTCCATACTTCACGACCAAATTCAGGTCTTTTTGCAAAGCTACTCTATCTCGTGCTTGAACGTGCATGTAGCACTTGTAGACCCAAGCTAGAAGTAGGATTTTGCAGTAACACCACTGAGGTTTCCTCTTGAGGCCTGTTTCCTGCATAGAGAGCTCTAGCCGCTTCCTCTGTACGCTGGCCGGCAGCTTTCGCTTCCTTTTTCCTCCGTGGTGGGGCTGAGCTCGAGCTATCAAGAAAACCGCCTAATCGATACATCTTACACACACACACACGCCGCTTCAGGGAAAGCGAGATGTTCATCAGGAGCGCTTACCTTCCACAGCAGCCTCTGACCCCATCAAACGCAGAGTTCAGGACGACTTTTCTAAGAATTCTTTTTTGAAAATTTGATTGAGAAAGTTTTAGAGTGGGAGGGGGTGGAGTAGGGGAAATTAATCAACAGCACTCTTGTGGCGTATGAGCTTAGAGATTGTTGCCACGGTAACCTGCAGGAGGTCACTGGGGCCTAGTTGGCGATTGTGATGTAAGGTTGTAATGGAACCAAGTGGTGGGTGGGTGGGTGGGTGGATGGGTGGGGGGCGGAGTGTGTGTGTGTGTGTGTGTGCGTGTGTGTGTGGTGTGTGGGGGGGGGGGGATCAGAAAGAAAATGAAAAGAGGGGCGAGAGCAGATATCTATTAGCGTCAGCTCATGTTTTAACACCGTTTTTCACAGTGCAATGCACCACCCCCGCAGAATTTGATTTTGAGGAAATATTGAGCTGTTTGTGTGCGCGCGCGCGTGTGTGTGTGTGTGCGCGTATGAGAACACGCACATGCGGGTCTGTAATAGGCTCTCTGACGCACGAGGTCTGTGTGAGCAGCTGCACAGCTTTGGTAATTCTCTCTCTCTCTCTCTCTCTCTCTCTCTCTCTCCCTCTCTCTCTCTCTCTCTCTCTCTCTCTCTCTCTTCCTCTCTCTCTCTCTCTCCCTCTCCCTCCTTTTCCTTCTCGCTCTCTCTCTTGCTCCGTCTCCATCATGTTCTCAGTATTATTTAGCCTGCAATCATCCTATTTCCGACCCACTCTGTTCATTCATTCACATCCTCTCCTCCCCATCTTCCTTTTGTCTGTCCATCCACCCATCCATCTGTACATACACGCATTTATTCAGTCTCCTCATTTCCAATTAATCCGTTCTTTTATTTGAAATCATCAATCTTATATTATATGATATTATATTATATTATTGCAGCAAACCTTTTCATGGTGACCTGGTTTTTATGCTGAGCTCTCAGAAACTTTCTGCTATTTGAATGTTTAAGAAAAGCAAAACCGAGAAAATTACATTGAAAGAGTCATATTTAGAGAAGGAGGCAGCAAATCACAGTTCATTAGGCTTGAAACAATCTGTATTCATACACCTATAGACACTGCCTCATATATATTTCATTATTAGCATATGTAAAAATGACAAAATGAACAAAATAAAATAAAAATGAATTTTGTACTGCTATATGTGTTATATTACCTTGCGGCAGGACCTGCCTCGTCTCTCATCGCTCAGTTCGCATTCACATTTCTGGATGGCTTGATGTAATAATTCACGTCAGTTGAGTTCATTTATGATCCTTGTTCAGATTAGGTCTAACTAGTGTGAGATCGTTCAGGTATTTGACAGTGTTTGTGCTGTTTTGTTCCGTGCTGTGAGGCTGTGAAACTGTGAGGCTGCGAAGGATGTCGACTGATGATGCACAGACATACACACACACACACACACACACACACCAGCCACCCTCCCACACAAATATTTAGCACATGGATTTTTAAAATCATTTTTTCTTTTTTTGTGTGGTGAAAGCGTTAGAAAAACGGTAGTAAAGTGGATGCTAACAGGCTAGCCAACGAACATCTGGAAAAAGTTCGAAATAAACGTTAAAATAAGTATCACAAAAAAGCGTTCCATAAAATACATGATCAAAGTGTTTTGAGAAAATCTGATACGTACTTATTTTTGGCTTTTCTGCAAAATAGGCATGAGGGACATCTGACAAATTCTGAACATGAAACAGCACACTAAAGCATTTTCCACTGGAACAAATGGAATTTCACATGAAAGTCAGTCAAGTGCTAATAGAGGAAAGTACCTCATGCAAAAACGTGAAAGAAAAAGGTGAAAAATCAATACGTCCGTCCATCTGCACCTGTAGGAACGCGTGCAATATGCAAACCAACCGACAAATAGAGGAAAAGAAATATTGATCACATTATTTACAATATTGACAATTTGTCATTAATCAGCATAAAGTAAGAGGCTGTTTTTTGCAAGTGTGCAAAAGTGTCAGCCGCTATAGAAGAAGCCCTGGCTCTGTTTTCTATTCTTATGTGTTCAGTATTTAATGTGAACAGCAGACCTTGAAGGAACAGTATGATAAAAAAAAATAACATTTACACCCTTATTCCAAAAATCAGCCAAGACTTGTTTGATGTCCGTAGTTTGCTTCTTTAGTTCTGCACTAAAGCATTGCACCATTAGCTAATATAATCTTCTTGCATTACTCTTTCATAAAGATTTTAGCACTTAGTACTCTCCTCTGGTTCTCACACTGTCCTGAAACTCGAGTGTTTCCTCGTACTGTAAGGATAAAAGCGTCTGCCAGATGAATGTGACGTAAAGTAACGGAACAGAAATGGAAGTTAATACCACAACAATTAGCGCAGTGCAAACTACATGTGGTACTGTTGCTAATTATTGGACATACCTGCCATCCTCTCTTTGCCACATTCATTTTGTACCTTATTAAACATGTCTTGGCAGATTGACATATGGGGAAAAGGGGGACAATGTGTAAATGAATTTTTTTTTTTTTTTGCTCAACTGCTACTTTTAACTACTGCAGTCAGGTTCCCACAAATGAACCACAGGGAGCAAACATTCCCTGTGCAGCTGCAAGACTGTAGGGGCTACTCAGTCTAGATATTGTGTGTGTGTGTGTGTGTGTGTGTTTGTGTACATGTGTATGTGTGTGTCTGTATGTGTGCGTTTATGTGTATGTATGTGTCGACTGTGTGTATGTGTATGTGTACATGCGTGTGTCTGTGTGTGTGTGTGTGTGTGTGTGTGTACATGTGTATGTATGTGTCTGTATGTGTGTGTGTATGTGTGTGTCGACTGTGTGTATGTGTATGTGTACATGCGTGTGTCTGTATGTGTGTGTGCATGTGTGTGTCTGTATGTGTGTGTGCATGTGTGTGTCTGTATGTGTGTGTGCATGTGTGTGTGTGTGCCTGTGTGTGTGTGTGTATGTATGTGTGTCTGTATGTGTGCGTGTATGTGTATGTATGCGTCGACTGTGTGTATGTGTATGTGTATGTGTACATGCGTGTCTGTATGTGTGTGTGTGTGTATGTGTGTGTGTGTGTGCCTGTATGTGTGTGTGCGCCTGTATGTGTGTGTGCCTGTATTTGTATGCGCCTGTATGTGTGTGTGTGTCTGTATGTGTGTGTGTACATGAGTGTGTCTGTATGTGTGTGTGTGTCTGTATGTGTGTGTGTGTACATGAGTGTGTCTGTATGTGTGTGTGTATTTGTGTGTGTGCCTGTATATGTGTGTGTGTGTGTGTGTGTGTGTGTGTGTGTGTGAGTGAATCTGCACGTGCTGGTGGGTGAAACATGACTTTTTCCTCATAAACATTTCCCAAAACTTCCCCTCCCTCTCCGGCCCCCGAGTGGCGGTGGGAGACTGGGTAGAATGGGAGATATTCCCAGCTCTGCTCCGTCACTCCATCCCAGAGGGGGTAAGACTCATTAAGATTTACAACATCAAGCCACAACACGTGAAACCGGAGTCCCAGTCGCGGTAAACACATCGCCTGCCACAGTTTGTTTGGCATCATTATTACCACTGGCAACCGGGAGCTTTATGAGTTTGTGGTTGATTTCTTTCTTTTTTTTTTACTCTGATGACTTCATACATATTGGACTGCATGTTCAGAGCTCCCTTTAGTGCTACCAGAGATCATTTTTGAATTTTTTTTTTTTTTTAGCTCTCTAATGGCTAAAGTTAACACTTATTACCAAATTAGTGTTTAGTGAAAGTAAGGGAACACAACTTCTACAGTGAACACACTTCAATGTGTCTTTTCCTGCTATTTTTTAGTGCACAATTTCTAATTATCTGCTGAGTTTAACGTATCGTAAAAGTAAAATAAAACATGAATGCTCCATAGCTTTTGCACAGGCCACATTTTATTTTCTTTTTCTCCAATATGTAAAATTCAGCAAAAAACAAAAAACAAAAACAAAAACAAAAACAAAAAACAGTAGCTGTACATTTAATTGTGCACGTTTTTCACTTAGAATCTCAGATAAACATGTAATTTAACCAGGGGCGTTTTGCATGTGACTGTATGAGTGAAGTGTGGGCCTACATATCAGCCCATACCTTAAGTTAAGGGGTTAAATACAAAGCTTGTTGAGGTATGTATGTGTGTGTGTGTGTGTATGTATGTTTATAACTTGTATTACAAAATACAAGCCATAAAGTAACCACTACCCCACTGTCCCATTGATATTTTTTCCCAGTCCAGTCTCATTAATGGAGTCTTTCCTCAAAAAGTGCTAGCATGACCGGTACTGAATCCACTCTAATGGAGATCCGTATATCAAATGTCAGATATACTCAGTTTAATTCTCACCTTAAATGTAGTCTTTCAGCCAAGACATGTTTGGTGTCTGCAGTTTGCTTCTTTAATTTTCACCTGGAGCTACATGGCTAATGTAGCTAACAAGCAATGAAAGCATGTGTTCAGTAGTTAGCATTGTGCTAACTGCATGCCTAAACCTTGAGGTGTTTCAGTAATCATGAATAGACTTATGTGGTTGAAATGGTCCAAACTGTGTCCATACTGTCCATTTTCATAAACACCTTCAGGCCCCAAATGTGTCTTAGCTGCTTGATTGCTGCTGGAGGTAAGGGGGGGTGGGGGTGGGGGTGGGGGTGGGTTGGGTGATTAAGTTTCATTTTTGTCTGAACTTGCTTTAAAACTTGCCCAGAGAGAGCTGATCCTGAATCAGCTGAAAAATACAACCAGTGGAGACACATGGTTAGCCAAGCTTGACCTCCAAGTAAGAGAAGTGGAAGAGACTTGGGGGCCAAGGGGGCTTCCATAAGCCTTATAAGTGGAAGTTCCAGAGTTGAGGGGCTGGGAAGCTGTCCCCTCTCTCTCCCCGCCGAGGGAGGCCGTGGGTGGGGAGCCAGGCCTAAATTTCCCCCCTTAGTGCTTCCCCATAAGAGTGACTTCATGTTTAACCCCTCAGAAGCTCTGGTTATTACCAGCAATAATAAAAGCAGAGTGTACGTTTATAGCCTTTATTATTTCTGACTCATAGGTCACCGAAACAAGTGTTTGTCAGTAGAAGAGGAGATATTTCATTATAATTTGAATTCAGTAAAGACGGTATAGCTTGTCCTGCGGAAATAAAAAATCCCGTTTTGTGATTTTACGACATTAAAGAATAGGTAAGTTGGAAATACAGACTAAAACCAAGATGTAAATGAAACATGAATGCAACTCACTGCATAACACAGTAGATTATTTTAATTTTCCTTTAATGATGTTATTTAACCCTTACATTTCCAGAGTCTTTGCTTTGCTAAACTATTTAATAAGTATAAATAGATCAACCACTTCATTAAGTACATCTGTCTTGTATCTGTCACTCATTGCTCAGGTCCATTTACTATATAGGTGCACTTAGTTTACAATTACAGACTGTAGTCCATCTGTTTTTCTGTATTGTTTGGTTGGTAGCCCCCTTTTACCCTGTTCGTCAGTCAGGACTCCCCCCAGGACCACCAGTAAGCAGGTACTACTTGAGTGGTGGATCAGTTTCAGCACGGCAGCGACACTGACACAGTGGCGGCATGTTTGTGTGTGTGTGTGTGTGTGTGTGACTGCCGGACTGAGAATAGTCCACAACCAAAAATATCAAGCCAAGAGTGTCAGAAGGTGTCCACTGATGAAGGACTAAAGGACAACCACCAAAAACTGTGCAGCATCAGATGAACCATCATCAATAACTTTCCATCTGTAGGGTGGACCAACAGGTTAGATGTGTCTGCTGGAGAAGAGAGTGTTTAAAAACTCCAGGAGCACTCTGTGTAACACCACCCAATCCAGTCCAGGTGGTGGTCCTGACCTTTGTAGGATGTGGTAAAGGGGGCTTACAAAATGATGCAGAGAAACAGATGGACTACAGTCCACATAGTGCAGTGTGTGAGGGGTGGAACTGAAAAAATGGACAATGAGTGTGGATACAAGGTAAGTGACCTATCAGTGTACACACATCACAAGAATGAATTACATTTATAATGAATTATATGACATTGATATTTACAATGAATTACGTTACATTTACTTTAACAATGAATTACATTACGTTTACATTAACAATGAGTTACATTACATTTACATTTACAATGAATTACATTATATTTATATTTGCACAGAATTACATTACATTTACATTAACAATGAGTTTCTTACATTTACATTAACAATGAGTTACATTACATTTACATTAACAATGAATTACATTACATTAACATTAACAATGAATTACATTACATTTACATTAACAATGAATTACATTACATTTACATTAACAATGAATTACATTACATTAACATTAACAATGAATTACATTATGTTTACATTAACAATGAGTTTCTTACATTAACATTTACAATGAGTTTCTTACATTTACATTAACAATGTATTACATTACATTTACATTAACAATGAATTACATTACATTACCTTTAACAATGAATTACATTACATTTACATTAATAATGAATTACATTACATTTATATTTACAATGAATTACATTACATTTACGTTAACAATGAATTACATCACATTTACATTTACAATGAATTACATTACATTTACATTCAGTTTACATTCTTTTTTTCCGTTTGACTGATGTCAGGCCGTGAAAAATACAAAATATAAAGGATGTATATCTTTCTGCAAAACAAAACTGCCATAACTTTCCATCAAACTCAAACCGTATTAAAATATCTCTTCTTCTTTTTAGGAACACACTCTCTGCAATGTGTTCACACTGATAAGCCACTATCCACATTCACTGTCCATTTTATCACTTCCACCCCTCATACACTGCAGTCCATCTGTTTCTCTGCATCGTTTTTGTTAGCCCCCTCGACCCCATTCTTCAAAGGTCAGGACCACCAGAGGACCACCAGTGAGCAAGTATTACTTGAGTGGTGGATTAGGTGGTGTTGCATTACATTACAATTACATTCAATTTGCATTCTTTTTTCCATTTGATTGATATTTGACACTTAAAAAATAAAATACAAAGAATGTATTACTTTCTACAAAACAAAACCGCCATAACGTTTCATTCAAACCAAATTAAAATGGATCTTCTTCTGTTTGTGGACACACTTTCTGCAGAACGTCAGTACTTGGTTCGATGGCCTACGAGTGAAAACGATTGAAATTAAGTTAAGATAAACCTTTATTAGTGCCACAAGTGGGAAATTTGCGATGTGTTTGAATTACAGAATGCATTTTTTTATAGCCAGTCACAATTGCACCTTTTTAGGGTTAAATAGTACCAAAAAAAACCCCAACAGTCTTAACTTTAGGCCTGTAAGAGTTAAGGCCCCTGGTGCAGTTTTTCTCAGCTGGTTTCTCAGGCACATTCCTAAGCTTAAACTACACTGCAGAGGGTGATTCTCTTCTCAGTCTATGATTAAGTTTAATCTGCGTTCTGGAAACACACTTCTCCATTGCAGTTAACCCTTTAAACCCCAAAGGACTTCCTATTGGCCTGATTTCATTTGACCTATCGTTCCTTCTGGTCATAAACACTGTATCATTACAATAGTTACTGTAGTTAATCCTGTTCATTTTTATAGAATATTGGCCAAAATTTCACACTAATAAAACTGTATGACACAGCTCAGTTTTTGGTGAATCATAACTAAATTACCATATTAAAATGAGTTGTTTCATACGTGCTATGAAAGAACACATTGGTGGATGGGTCAATTCGTAGCAATCAAGTGCTTTATAGCAGTTACTGATCATTTTAAGGAGTTATTGAATATTTCATAGTAGTTTTGCAATAATTTATGGTAGTTATGGAATAATGTACAGTAGTTATGCAATAATGTATGGTAGTTACACAATAATTTACAGTAGTCAGTGAATAGTTTATATTATTTACTGAATACTTTAGAGTAGACACTGAGTAGTTCATAGAAGTTATGTTATGATTTATAGTGGAAACTGCATACTAAGTTTCTACTGTAAGATTAATCAGTGACTAATGTGGCTGCACTTTAGGAACGGAATGTGTTTGAGTTCATGTGTGTGTGTGTGTGTGTGTGTGCGCTTGTCTCGTCTGTGTTCCGTGTTGTTATTTATGTCTTTGTGTCTGTCCGTAGTGAATGAGTGAGTGTCTGTGCACTCAGAGTGCTCTGTCTGTGTTTAGGCCTGTACGTGTGTGTGTGTGTGTGTGTGTGCGCACGCGTGTGAGAGAGAGTTGTGAGTCACAGGCTTTTCCCTAAGGTTGAGTCTTGTTTGTGTTTGAGTGTGCGTGGGTCCTGGAAACAGTTCAGAGACCTGTGGTTGTGTGTGTGTTTTGTGTTTGAGTTTGAATTAATATTAGTGTCAAATATATGTACATTTCTCACTAACATTGTGTGTGTAGATGTGTGTGCGTGAGAGAGAGAGAGAGAGAGAGACAGAGAAAGAGAGAGAGTGTGTGAGAGAGAGAGAGAGACAGCGAGTGTTCTCTCAGTGAGATGTTTGTGTCTGCGTCTCACCCACACACAGCTGTATCACCACACAGGTCTAAAACCCCTTAAACACACACACACACACACACGCACGCACAGTCGTGGGAAACCGGCAGTAAAATGTCGGCTGGCGTCTTTCTGTTCCGTTTCTGTAGGTGAATGGTCATCTATACCTTCCCCTCTATATGGTCCGCTGCAGGTCATGAGGTCAGAATAGCGTGGGAATCGCGTCCCTCAAGTTTTAGCCCCCAATGACAAATATGTATAAATTATCAGATCTCCCACACAAACAACAAAGCTTCCAACAAATCTGTCCAACTGAAGAAAACAGCGCAGCTCGAAAACCTGTCCCTCTGTGTCGGAGCCAGATGCAGCCGAGTGACTGTGACAGGAAAATCTGCAGAGAAATGTGATCTCCACCAATAACAGCAGACAGGAGATCAGAATTCAGTACATCCACTCATCCATTCATTCATCCATCCATTCATCCATTCACCTATCCATCCATTCATCTATTCATCCATTCATTCATCCATTCATTCATCCATCTATTCATCCATTCATTCATCCATCCATTCATCCATCCGTTCATCTATCCATCCATTCATCTGTTCATCCATTCATTCATCCATCCGTTCATCCATCCATTCATCTAATCATCCATCCATTCATCCATCCATTCATCCATCAATTCATCTATTCATCCATTCATTCCTCCATCCATTCATCCATCCATTCATCCATCCATGATCTATTCATCCATTTATCCATTCATCCATCCGTTCATCTATCCATCCATTCATCTATTCATACATTCATTCATCCATCCATTCATCTATTCATCCATCCATTCATCTATTCATCCATCCATTCATTCATCTATTCATCCATCCATTCATCCATCCGTTCATCTATCCATCCATTCATCTATTCATCCATCCATTAATTCATTCATCCATCCATTCATCCATCCATTCATCTATTCATCCATCCATTCATCCATCCGTTCATCTATCCATCCATTCATCTATTCATACATACATTCATCCATCCATCCATTCATTCATTCATCCATCCATTCATTCATTCATTCATCCATCCATTCATTCATCCATCCATTCATCTATTCATCCATCCATTCATCCATCCGTTCATCTATCCATCTATTCATACATACATTCATCCATCCGTTCATCTATTCATCCATCCATTCATCCATCCATTCATCTATTCATCCATCCATTCATTCATCCATCCATCCATTCATCCATCCATTCATCTATTGATCCATCCATCCATCCATTCATTCGTTCATTCATTCATTCATCCATTCATTCACTCATCCATCCATTCATCTATTCATCCATCCATTCATCTATTCATCCATCCATTCATCCATCTATGATCTATTCGTCCATTTATCATTCATCCATTCATTCATCCATCCATTCATCCATCCATT
>JBBPCZ010148112.1:0-19180 GCA_037974445.1 Brycinus macrolepidotus | reverse complement strand
TGTGTGGGTGTGTTTGTGTGTGTGTGTGTATGCGTCTGGGTGACAACTCTTATATTATTTCAAGAAGGGCGACAACTCTTATACTAAACCGCAAGGGCAGCCAGATTGCCAGACAAAACTAGTCACATGACACTCTTAGACACACCCAATTACTACTCTCCCAGCCAATGAAAATATGAAAATGCGGAAACTTTTTGACCGTCCCGCATAAATACGTTGAAAAAAACTGTTGTGTGGTGGGTTGCACAGCAAAAAAGAAAACTAACCCTGATTTAATCTTTTTGTGGATTCCGAGACAAAAAACTGAGCCCAAAAAGCTATTCCAGAGCAGGCTACCATAGCTAGAGAGCTAGCTAACTAACTTTGGATATTTCTAAATGTATAATCAGACTGTGATGTCCCTGAACGTGGTGGCCTAGTGGTTAGGGCATTCGCCCTGCCCTCAGAAAGTTGTGGGATGGAATCCCAAGACTGTTAGTGGCACCTCCGAGGTACTCTTGAGCAAGGTACTGTCCCCACACACTGCTCCCCGGGTGCTGTGTTCCTGGTTGCCCGCTGCTTCACTTGGTGAATGGGTTAATTGCAGAGAAAGGAGTTCACGCTGTAGTGTGTTCACATATGACAGAATGGACACTTTAGCTATAGAATGTATCTGGGCATGAAAATGAATTAACTTTTTGACATAACTGACACAAAAAGTCTGCTGCAAACATATGATCCCCATGGTCAGGGAGTCTATTAAAAGCTTTAAGACAACTAAGACATATTTTTGGCTCAGTTTTGTGTCTTTGAATCCAGTAAAGTCTTAAATCAGTTTTTTTATTTGTTGTGCAACCCATCACGCTACAGTTTTTTTGCACTGTGATTTTAGTTTTGAGACAATAAAGAGAACTGTGCAATGCAAAACAATGTAAAGTGCTGCCTGGCCTAAATGTCTCTATCAAAGAAATAGCACCTAATGTAATAGTAGTAGCCTACCTTAGTTAATAAATTCTCCTCTACTGAAAGTTTTGAAATACCTTAGGTAATAAATTCTCCTCTACTGAAAGTTTTGAAATTCATAGCAGCTCAACTATTTTTGCTGTCAGGGTGTGCACCAGATCCATTAAGCCAGACATTTCCAGGAGGACTTGGTTGTCCATCATTGTTATGCAGCTGCTCATGATTTGCTAAAGGGGTCTGACTTGTTAGCTAAGCAACCTGAAGCACTGTAAGAACACATCAGATACATACTCTCTGATTGCTGGGCAAATGTTGACTTAATACACTCAAGTGCTTTTACAAGAAGCTGATGTTAGCTTTTTTTTTCTTTCCTCAGGTGGTTGGAGGCCATGGAACGAGCAGTTCACCCCATCACTCAGGTATATAATAATATAACGTCACACAGTAGGGACGCACAGTGATATCCCTGTGCATCTCTAATATATAACTGCATAATCATTCAAGTACAGAAAAACAGGTGGTAAGAGGCAGAAAGAACAGTCTATTAAACACAGCATAAGTCAAATATGTAGACGCAGCCCCAGGAAGAAGGAACAGGTCCCTAACAAGGACATTTAAAGTCAGCATAAACAAACTCAGCGCTATCAGAACACATTAGAAGTCCATTTACACTCCATGGTACATTAACAAAGCCCGATACAGTGTTGGCTGACTGTAATGGTGTAATAGTGCACAAAAAACTGGGCCTTAAAGTAAAAAAAAGTCATATAATCACATGAGTTGTGTATGTGGATTGGATTATCTTTGAAGAAAGATTTAGTGCGCCGTTTGCCCCCCACCCCATCTGTTAAATATAGTGGTGGATCTGTTCTTTTTGAAGAAAGGTCTAATGGGACAAGAAAATCTGTTCAAAAGCTCCGGTGATCTAATTATATCTCATCTGATGTTTGCGTAGCATGCATCTCCCCACATCATATATGACACAGTCGAGTACGTAAAAAGCCTCTCTGATGTTGCCATGGTAACAGTCAGGACTAGCTGGTAGCCCAGTGGTTAGGGCGTTTGCCCTGCGATCAGGAAGTCGTGGGTTCGATTCCCAAGGCAGCTAGGCACCTCTGAGGTACCCTGAGCAAGGTCCCCACACACTGCTCCCTGGGCGTCGTGTTCCTGGCTGCCTGCTGCTTCACTTGGTGAATGGGTTAAATGCAGAGGAAGAATTTTGTGCTGTGGTGTGTTCACGTATGACCGAATAATCACTCTCACTTATCACTTATAAGCATGGTGCTTTGTGTTGCAGAATCACGTGTGGGTGGACGTAACCCGCCACAACTCGAACCTGCCTCCACTGGCGGTGAAGAACCCCGAATGTCTCGGCCTGCTTCACCTGCTGGACAGAAACAAAGACTCATGGGTTCAACACTACTGCATCTTGAAAGACGGATGTCTCTACTTCTACGCCAGCATTCGATCAACGTTTGCAGTTGGTACGCCTCATCTAATCCATCCACGTTCATGGATATCACAGTCTGATTATACATTTAGAAATATCCAAAGTATGGTCAATAAAAGATTCTTAAATATTAAGAATCAATTTGTCAGTTTGTACTGCATATTCATGTGAGAACAGATTCCCTTACAACACACGATGCAGAACATTTCACGCTGTCACCATAAAATTCACACCCAAGGTATAAAAAGCCTGTGTGACAGACTATCGCTGTTATAAATAAAGGTACTAAGGGGAAGTAAAAGGAGTTCTATAGAGAGATGCCTTCGAAAAAGCACATTTGGTTCACAAAACTTTAATACTTCACCAAAGGTTCTCTATGCATTTCAAACATGTTCCTCTAAGAACGAAAATGACGTGGTTTAATAGCTTATAAAAGCTATACAAGGTATGTATTCAACTGAGATAATAATTGTAAAAATTCAAATGTGTGTATAAATGTAATATTGTGTTAGGATTCTCTTATATACTGGATATTTTATCCATTGAATGCAAAAAGCCATTCATGTTTCCATGGCAGTGTGTTTATTGGCTGGTTCTAAACTTGTCGTTTTCATGTTAAAAGTGACGATGTTTAACATTTAGTCTTCACTTGCTAAGACATGCCCTATGGATTGAATTTAGTAAAATATTGTTAACTAATGCTAACTAAGAACTAAGGCGTTAAAGCACAAATCAGAATACAAACTTATGCAAAACTGGTGTAAGTCAGGCCTGGATGCAGGTTTTGACATCATGAAGCACATGGCCTACCACTGAAAAAAACTATTTAGTGAATTCTAGTTAGTACTAGCTAGTACGTTAACTAATGGATTATCCTCTACTGAAAGTTTTTAAAATTGTAGCAGGTCATCTGTTTACTCAGGATGTACACAAGTTCCATTAAGTCACACATTTCCATCAGATGTTAGTCGAATTTGACCTTTGTGTTATCTCATATTTATACTCCAGTGAAATAGGAAGCCATGGACGACCACTTAAGAGTTTCTGAACACACAAGTGGATTCACAGAAGTGAAATATAAATGGGAACATGGTTTAATTACATTTTTTGTTCATAAAAATCTCTATGGGAGCCATAGCTCTATGCAATTTAGTTCAAAAAGAACCAAATTTAAGACCAAATTTACCTCAAAAACAGGTTAGATGTTTTTCTCCTATTTTCAGAACTAGATGGGCCTAATTATCCACAAAAACATTTTCTAATGACCTTTTTTACCCAATGAGTAATTGATCTGTTATAATAGTTCAAAACAAAATGCTTTGGAGTACAGTATAAACCTATGTGTGGCTGTTGTAAGGTGGGAGTTACATTTTATTTAATGTTTTAATTATATATTGTCAAACTTTGCACCCGTCTATCACATTTGCTGTGTAATTAATGATCGAAAATCACACTCTTACAGAAGTTAACAACCTACATTTCATAAATTGTTTATACAGTTTGGTGAAAAAAAATGAAAGGGAGGTAATTAACAAAAAATGCATTAGCAATTTGATTATTTGTATTAGACTTTTTCCAGAATAACTATAGACTTTTTTTATTATGCCTTTCTAAGAGAGAGATTATAGGGTTTAACCTATAGCCTTGAGTGAATACATGATTGTTTTTATGTAAATTAGATGTTTTTGTCTAAAGAAACTTTTAGAAATTGTCATATCCATCACAAATGTACCCCCTATGTCATGTAAAGGTTCTATACCATTTAAAACTACACACCCAAGCTAAGAACCTTTTAGGAACCTTTTCTTTTAACTTCAGGATGTTTGCCCAGTAACAGACTTTGCTGGCAGAGGTATGCATCACTGGTTATCGTGTGTTTTGTCTGGTGAATGGCCACAGGTGGGATCTACTTGCATGGATACACGGTGAAGGAACAGCCTCTAGGATCCAAGAGATCCACCATCGAGCTCAAACCCCCATCTGAGGAGTTCAAAGTGTTCCATCTTTGTGCCGAAAATGCCAACGAAAACAAACGGTACCAGACAGCACTTCATCAAAGCGACTGGTCTAGTTCAAGGATGACTGGTTAAAGACTGCGATCTAGTCTTGGACCAAACTGCAGTGCCAGCAGTGAAGAATCTTTTTAATTAATGTTAGTTTTAATAAGAGAAACTTGATTCGTTTTCGTTAAACATAATTCATTTGAAAATAATAATAGGATAGATAGATAGATAGATAGAAACTTTATTGATCCCCAAGGGGAAATTCAGTAGCTCATTCATAAATAAAATAATTTAAATAGATAGAGTACTAAGAATAGATAGAATAAAAAATAGAATAATTAAATAATGATAAAAAGTAGGATAAAAATAAACACAAATAAATAAAAATAAAAATAAAAATAAAAAATAAAAAAATAAATAAAAATCAATCAATAAATAAAAAATAAAAATATATATTATTATTATTAACAACAACAACAATAATAATAATAATCATTATTATTATTATTGTTGTTGTTGTTGTTGTTGTTGTTAATAATAATAATTATTATTATTTAAAATACAATTATAATAAAAATAAACATTATTTTGCAAAAATTTGTTTTCACTTTGATATTTATTATTATTATTGTTGTTGTTGCTGTTGTTGTTGTTGATAATAATAATAATAATAATAATAATAAGAAGAAGAAGAAGAAGAAGAAGAAGAATATCAAAGTGAAAACAGATTTTTGCAAAATAATGTCCCTTGCTTAAAAATACGTAAGGTAAAGTAAATGACTGCGTAAGTATTCACCCCCTTCAGGTCAGTACTTAGTTGATGCACCTTTGTCTGCTATCACAGCACTGTGCCTGAGTGGATATGTCTCAATCAGGCTGGCACATCTGGACACTGTAATTTTTCTCCATTCTAACTGACAAAACAGCTCAAGCTCTGTTAGGTTGCTTGGGGATCGAGCGTGAACAGCTCTTTTCAAGTCCAGCCACAAATTCTTGATTGGACTGAGATCTGGGCTTTGACTTGGCCACTCCGGAACATTCACTTTGTTGTCTTTGAACCATTTCTGTGTAGTTTTTGCTGTATTTTTGGGGTCGTTGTCTTGCTGGAAAAGAAATCTTCTGCCAAGTTCTACCTAGTTTGTAAAAATCTGTTTTCCCTTTGACATGAAAGAGGCTTTTTTTGCAAATTCTTTTCAAAAAAGCCAAACTGTGTTGGCCATGATTTCATTAATAAAAGCAATACAAGGGTAAATCATCCTAGGGGGGTGAATATGTTTTATAGGCATTGTATAGCTTTTATTCTACAGGTTATGCTGCTTCTACTTTCTTCTTTTGTACTGTCTACCTGCTGCTGTAACAATGCAACCTGTAACAATTCCCACCTGTGGACTATGTTATCTTAATAACAATAATAATAATAACAATAAAAATAATAATAATGTTATTCTTATTCTTATTCTTATTCTTATTATACTATGTCCTTAAAGAGGTTTAAACAGTATACAGTGTAATGCTGCACATCATCATAAACTCATGATGCTTTTTTGTGCCTCATTCACAGATGGATTGGAGCAATAAAGGCATCTGTATCTACATGGTTGCCTTTGCATCAGGCAATTCAAGACTACATGAGTCGCCCACCTGAAGCCACCAGAATGTGAGCAGTGAGGTGTTTTCCTTGCTCTAATTCACCTGATTCAGCTCTTTAGCACGTTACCAAACCCGTCATGACATGAATCAGGTGCATTAGAGCAGGATAACATGATACTCCAGAAAGTGGAAACCATGGAAGTATTCCCTGATAAACCTGATGGACAGTATGAATAGACTTTCAAATACAGCCGCAAACCACTTTTCCTATGAAAGTGAAGCTGGACACACCCACACTGACCGTGATAAACGTTTGTGTAATTGAGTTTAGTTGTGTTGTAAAGCATATTAGTTCATTTTAAAGAAATATGTTTTGAACTGACAGAACTGAATATTACTGTACTGTGACTGTATATAATTATTCTTTATACATTATGACTAGTTGAAGGACAGAGGAGAAAAATAAGCTATTTAGTGCAGGTGAATATGCTCAGTGCAGCTATGGCTGAGTTCTTATGCTTCATTTTCTTCTACCTTTTTTTAAACCAGTCATTTCATACCGTTTTGCTACGTATTTTTGAGGAAAAAAATGACAGAAAATCTTTTTGTACGTAGTTGCATTTTTTAAAATCTAGAATAATGCAGCTGTTTAGTCTACACACTGTAGAGGATATGGTCTCCAGTTGTGTAAAAAATGAAAAAAAAAAACCAGAGGTAACTTTGAGTGTCTTTTCATACTCGAGTGATTTATTCAATGCTTTTTATTGTATTGGTTTATACTGGTCATTGATTATGATCTTTGAGTACAACCAGCATTACAGTCATGCGTTTGCATCCTGCTATTTGTTGAATGTGTTTTCACTCTTTTCCCACTTAATGCATTTAATTCAACTCCAACGGGAGCGAGCGCTGGTGGTCTTCATTTACACTCCACAACCTGCAACGTACTGGCTCACATCCTGGCCCTCACAACGATCTTGCCAGCCCACCCTGAGAAAAAGACGAAAAACAATTTAGTTGCGTATTTAGCCAAAGTCCTCCTGAAAGTTCACAAAAACTTAATCATTTAGTCTTACCAGGCAGAGATGCCCTGCTGGTCCACAATGACCTTGGCACACTGAACGTCGGGCCAGATGTCATTAGTCATCAGCTCTGTTTGAGAGAACAAGGGTGCAGATAGTTACATGAGCCTTGTTGTTTATGGATGGGATTTTCAGGACAGTTTCAGTCTTTGTCCATGAAAAAAAATGTTCCTATCCCACAAAAACTCACTGTGATGAAATGATAGAAATGTTTCAATCTGTCACTATACATGTCCTGTCGTTAGGCAGTTGTCATTGCAGAAAGCTTTATAAAACTTCATAATACTTCATAATATGTCACTGCTACAGCTGAAGGATGATTCTGCAGAAAAAAGTTACCACTGCATGAGATTCCACAGCCGTTGTAGCTCGGGAACACGCCATTAGAACACCACCAGCGATCGTTAATCTGGAAAATGCCGTAGTCAGTCGAGCCGTCGGAGTCATGGTCGATGGCCTGAGTGTTGTAGCTGGACTCTGCATTGGCCAGGCAAACCCCTGCAGATATGGAACAGTTCACAGAATACAGACACAACACAGTTTTTGGTTGAAAAAAGAAGGCAAGTTTAGTGTAAACATTCAATAGAGCAACCTAACAAATCTTTGTGATTGATGTGTTTCATGAACTGACATGCAGTAGAGTTGATTATCAGTCATGTGTCATGTAGTTTGAATCTTCACTTTGTTTTAAGAGGAACCCAGCTGAGGGCCATCATTTTAGCATGCTGATAGAGGTGACCTTTTGTGCAGCTTTCTAGAAGAGCAGCATGAACCTATACACACACACACACTTCAAATAACATGTTTTGTTCATTTTCTTGTTCAGTTTTTGCAGGGAATACACTTAAGTATAGGATTCTAGGGTAATACATGCTTTTAATGATGAAAAGCATGAGTCAACAAACTGTTCTGCCACACTGCAAAAAAACAATGCATTTAGTACACTTAATTAAAATGTGCATTTGAATAAAAGATTCGATATTCATTCATGTTGAAACAATGTGCACATTTGAATCTAATTAAAATGAGTGCATCACAACGGAAACCACAAACCCGACACATTTAAAAAACTGATAGGAATTGGATTCAGGCCCTATTGAATGAGGCACTTACAGTTTCCCAGACTGACACCTGCATAGCCATCCAGTCCAGCTGCTTGCAGCGTTCTCGCTAGCTCACATCTGGAATAAACCATGCCATTGGCAACCCCCGCCACCAAAAGAAGAACCAAGAACTTTATCATGGCTGCAGGATGTGAATGGATCCCTGGAAGTCTTGTGTGTGCTGTGTGTGTCTCCTACCTGGTGGTTCTGAAATATATACTGTTTGAGAAACTGCTGCAATTGCTGGAATTCTTTGGGAGTGTTCTGTAACCTTCCTCAAAGTTACGTTCTGATTTGATTACTGTATTTTATCATGTTCAGCTGCCTTCAGCGCCTGCTCCTTTATCTGCCCTTGTGGGAGAGACAAATAACTTAATCTTAATTCAAACTGAACAAGAAATAACTGCTTGCTCTGTAATCTACGACTCGAAAACCACAGCACCTCTGTGATTAACATTTTGAGATAGCAATTTGTCTGCTGGCGAGCTGCAGGTGTTCGTGTGGTTGTGGCACAAAAGCAGTGAGGATCAGATAACAGGAGAGCACGTCTGTGCTGACTTCCTTTCACATGGTTTTAATACCACATCTTTAACACATTTATTAGTGTAATGCTGCTGAAACTGAGTGTTTTTTGTGTATGTTGTTCACATGTTTGAGGCTACGTTGCTCAAGTGAGGCCATCTATCAGCATGTATGATGCTGAGAAGCTGTCACTTGTTTTTGTCTTCTGAAGATTCGACTAAGATGTGACTGACCAGCTGCAGATCACATCAGTTCTGGCATCATTACGCTGGCTTCCATTCTCTTTTAGGACCAATCTTAACTTATTGCTATTGATTTCTAAAGCATGAAACTGAATCCCTCCATAGTGTGTCTCCTACACCTCTGCGTAGTCATTCTCTAAGACTCAGGACTGTAGATGTGTAGCAAAAGTCAACAAGATATGATGTGTTGAGGAACCTTTTTAGTCTTAGTCTTAGTCTAATGCTTCATAATGTGTCACTGCTACAGCTAAAAGATGATTCTACAGAAAAAAGGTTACAGCTGCATGAGATTCCGCAGTAATGACATGAACTTTTACAGCAATTTGTGCTACAGGAGCTCTTCTGTGGGATCAGAAGTGCTTTCCCCCCCATACACTAATGAGCCTTTGGCAAGCATGACCCTGATGATCTGATCCAGTCATCTAAGCATCACAATCTGACCCTTTTCAAAGCCTCTCAGATCCTTATGCTCGCACATTTTTCCTGCTTCCAACGTATCAACTTCAACAAATGATTGTTCACTTGGTGCCTAATACCAGGGATGGGCCGATCCACATTTTTTTCAGCTCCAATTGCTTCTAATACACAACTGTCAATGCCTGCACAGATTTTGACGCAAGAGCTCTTTTATTTTAATATTATCATTTTTAATTGTTGGTATTGAGTTTAAGGTTGAATCTTGTAATAAATAAACCTCACAGCATTAGGCAGCTGGTGACCTAGTGGTTAGGGAGTTGCCCCTGCTGTCAGAAGGTTGTGGGTTTGAATCCCAACACTGTTAGTGTCATCATTGAGGTACCTTTGAGCAAGGTACTGTCCACACAGAGTGCTCTCCAGGCACCCCTCGTAGCTGACTGCCCCTTGCTTCACTTGGTGAAAGGGTTAAATGCAGAGAAAGAATTTCACGTTGTTCACACTGTGTGCCGTGCTGTCACGTGTGACTATAAGGGGCCACTTTATTAGAGGCGCAAAAATATGCATCGAATTTGAATGCATTTCACATGAATACTTCACACACAAACAGGTAGCAGCAACAGCTGTGACGTTTTTACTCAAATTAAATATTTGTAATGCAAAACTGAAATAAACATCTTCATCCTCAAAAGCCTTTCTATTATGTTAAACACAACAATAAGCTCGGCTATCATGCCACCTATCAGTGATTTATTGTGACTGTATCATTCTCTCATCATCCCCAGTATTACAAAACAGGTGAATATGGTCGGGTGGGATGGAAGAGGTGTCTGAAGACCTGGACTACACTAGCATAAACAGTGCTACTCACTGAGGCCTTTAGTGAAAACCTATCCACGGTCTACCGTCTATTACTGAGAGTGAGCCTATAGGATCTGATATCTCTGACATATCCCTTATATCCAGTATTTAAATGTGAGTCTCTATCTTCACCTAGAAGCTTCTCGTGCATTAGAAGCCAGTGAAATTATGAAATTCTTCATTCTTCCAGGTAAAGATAAAGCATTAGTGCACTTTGTATGCTGCTGACCCTGGATGATGATGATGCTAATATGTGCATGTGCAGTGGAAATAAACACTAATTCTGATCTTACTATTCTCATTAAGGTATATAGTCAGTACATATGTGGAAATGGATCAGATCTGATTCAGTTTAATTTTTATCATCAATGTAACACAGATTGAATCTTTTTCTAATCATATATGTGGTTCTATATCAGATACAGATCCGTTTCATTCTAGGGGAATTCCACCGTTTGAACAAAGTCATTCCGAGTGCTTTGATATGAAATGGTAGAGGCTTTAACACCATTTGTGCTACAGGAGCTCTTCTGTGGGATCAGAAGTGCTGTCCCCTCATACATTAATGAGCTAATTTGTAACAGGAGTTAAAGGTTGTGATGTCTCCAACATAAACATTTCATTTATGATACAAAGCAACCAGTAAACCTACATGTACCTTCTGAGCTTTATGTGTGATGTCTAATGATTGATGATGGTAAATAGGGGTAAACCTGAAAAAATAACTTTCTTTGGGTACTATTTTGAAATAGAACTGCCTTTAGATTTCCACAGCCTTCTCAAAACTATCATAAAACAGTGTCCCAGGCATCAGGCAGTTGATTCATAAACATTACCATCTTTCTGTGAGGGAGCTTTTGGAGGCATTAAACTAATCAGGTGTCTGGTTCTTATCACCACCACTGAGAACAGTTCTGACTCAGTAAGTTACTCAAGAAGGCCATTTCACTTTAAACCACTCTGAATGACTGTTTTAATTATTTAGTTATGCAGAAATGTTGGAAATTATTTATCAGCTTTTTATTAGAATTTTTAGGTCCTCCTTAAATGCTGCTGCAGTAGCAACATTTCTCCAGCAGAGAGCAACATTTACTGATTCGTATAAGCAAAACCAGAGTGCACCTTGTGCCAAAACTGGGAAATAGTGATTGTGATGTGGTATATTAGCCATGTTCGGCAGATTTGCAGCTGAAGCAGAGAACTACAAAACTGACTTGGTCACATTTCTTAAACATGGCCAACTTGAGAGCAGAGCAATAGCGATGCTGTTTTCACAAGTTTTCACAAATAAACCTGACGAACAGCCACAGATTCTTCTATCTTTTTAATAGTTTTAATGTTTTAAAAGAAATTCACAAAACAACTTGCTATGCACTCACATTTTAAGTTCAGAGGAGCGCAGCCTTTCAACTTCTAGTTTATAAACTATAGTGTAGAGGCATCTGGGCATCCTCAGCTACAGCACCGTGGTGCTAAGGGGTTGCTAAGTGTTTATTATGGCACCACAGGCGATTGTTAAGGTGTAGTTAGCCTGTTGCTATGGTCAATGTAGTGGTTGCTATGGTGTCCCAGGTGGTGGCTAGGGTGCTGCTAAGTGGTTACTATAGCATCACAGGCGGTTCCTGTTGGTAACTGTAATGGCTGCTGTGGTGTTGATAGGTGGTTGCCACAGTGTTCAGAGTGAGTGTGTCTGTATTCTAGTTTTTATTCCACCTGTTTTTTGGTGCCACTCTTCCACCAAGCTCATCTGAAAGTCTGACAAAGAGAAACATGTCCAAAATTTTGATCACTAGTGGGATTTGAACTTATTGGTTGAGAAACCATCACTCTAGTCACTCATTCTTCGTGGCAAAATTCCCAACTTTGACCGGCTGGAAGATATTTCAATCGCTTATGTGTATAAAAGTGCATTTCACGTGTTAGAGTTGGAACGGTGCCGAAATTCCAAACAGCTTCAATGTAGAAGCGGCACCAAAAAAACAGGTGGAGTAAAAATAATAGTAATAATAATAAAAGTTAAGAAGAACAAAAGTGTGATGGCTGCCAAAATCACTAATAAAAAAATAGCAATAGCCCGATCTGCCATCTGTCATTCCAATCATCACTGACCCCTCTGCTTTTATAAAGACGACGTACATCCCTTCACCACCCCCCACCCCCCCCCACACAAATAAAATGACTCCTCCAGCTGATAACAAAAGAAACTTTGAGTGCCTTTTCAAAAGGTTTATTCATTTATTGTTTATTGTTTATAATGATAGGTCCTTATTATTACAGTAATATGTTAAATTACAGCCAGCAGTACAATTATGCATCATGCACGCTATTTTAACATGTTCTTGCTTCTTTTCTTTAACAACTTGCATAAAATATTACACAATATTTATGGCAAGTGAGGGTGTTTGCAAAAAGAAAGACAGTTAAGACGAACTGAAACCTTTTTGGCATTTCAACATTGTAGCAGAGCTTGCATTAAGTAATGATTTTGACGGTTTACTGTTGTAACAGCGAAGGGGAATTTAGCTCTCGCAGCATCCAACTGCATCATGTATACTCTCTTGACTTTGATTTTCTAAACACGGTTCATACAGTTTTTCTTTCACAGCTTGCATAAAGCATTCCATAACATTTACGGCAAGTGAGGGTGTTTGCAAAAGGAAAAAAGAATAAAAAAAAGATGTGTTTTACTACACATCGTTTGTGTTTTTGGAGTACAACGAGTGTGTCTGAAAATATATCAGTCCGCTTCAGGAAAATACCGGGTTAAACTGTTTGCTGTAGATGCAGCACAACATCTTCATTTAAACTCCACAACCTGCAATGTACTGGCTCACATTTTTGCCCTTACAACGAAGACGCCAACCCACCCTGGAAAAAAAAATGCATTTTTTTAACCAATGTTCATATCTTACAGTTGTCTTGTACTTTACTTTTCTATTGTGTGGTGTTATGTCCTAATTCATTTTAACAGGATCACTTTCCAACATCCCTTTATCTCTCAGAATTAACTGCAGGTACACGTGAATGCATTGTTTTTTGCGACATCACAAAAACAATTCTTTGCAACTCAGTATTAAGATGTGGACTTTATGACCTGGGGAGTGAATGGTAGGTTTTGAAACTTTAACAGTGCTTATCTAGCATAACAAACTCTTATATAAAAATATATATGAACATAACCAAGATGATGGCATGCTAAGTCACAGTGGCCTCTCTGGGATCCAACATTTGGTGCAAAAGTGTAATTGTAGTCAATTTTCACACAAACTTTTTGCACACATTCACATTGGAACGACTGATGACCATGTCTATCACAGCCAGTCTCTTCTACAACTAAGATATGAGCAAGAAAAAAGCGCATAACGGACTGCTGGACAAGCTCTGCGACCTCGGCTTGCTTTGTGGAGTAGGCCCTCAGATCGCGGAATAACCTGATGCCGCAGTCCGCGGAGGAGCCCAGCAAAGTTGTCCATGCTAGGCTAAAAGCTAACACTTACTCGCCGGTGTTTGCTTCCTGGACAATAAACTGGACTACACCCAACTCCAGAGAACTACCCAGTGTAAATTAAGAGACTGCTGCGTTTTTGTTTTTACAAAGACAAGCCTCAGCAGGAGCGTTAAGGCTACTCACCAGGATAGCCTGTCAGCATTTCACATGGACAGAAGCGCTGCTCTATCTCTCAAAACCCAAGGAGGAGGTTTGTCTGTTTACATCAACACTGACTGGTGTATGAACGCTGTGCTTGTCTCTAGTTACTGCTCATCACTGCTGAAGTTTGTGCTCTTAAACAATACAGCTTACACCCCATCTGCTACTGTAAATACCCTTCTGTCTTGCTGCTGCTATTATTTGCATGATTATTTTTTAATGCTGTCGACCCCTACATAAGCATTTTTTGCACACTTAATGACTTTGCTGCTAGAATACAGAATCATAATGCTGTGTTCTTTCAAACTTGTACTGTAGCTGCATTTGTTGACTACACTAAATGTCATCTTGTCCTGTTATATTGTTGCTCTTGTGTTTTTCTTGCACTCTCCCTCTCTTGCTCTCTTTGTATTCTGTGTATTTTTGTCCTCTCTGCACTTATGTAGTCTTTTGTTGTTTCTGTTTTTGCTCTTGTGTTGCACCATGGTCCTGGAGGAATGTTGTTCCGTTTCACTGTGTACTGTGTATATAGCTGAAATGACAACAAAACTACCTGACTTGACTTTAAAATGTATTCTCACCATGCCGTGATGCCCTGCCGTCTCACAATGGTCTTGGCACATTGGATGTCAGTGGAGATGTTATCGGTCAATAGCTCTATGTGAGAAAAAAATGGTTTAGATATATTAGTCCAGTCCTTTCTGCATAAAATATGGAAGTTTTACACATCTCGCATAAATTGTTTGTACATGTGGTATTTAAAATAATAGAAACATTTTGAGTTAATGTATCATTGTTCATTGTTTGTCCTTATGCATGCAGAAAGAAGCTTTATAAAGCTTCACAATGCCTGCATTGTTCACACCTGAAAGCAGAGGTGGACGATGTAACACAAATACAATTTTACCATACTTTAAGACATTTCCACAATATGTTGTGGTATTTAGTTCTTGTTAGGCTTGATAAGTTGAAACAGAGAAAAAGAATTAATTGTGCCACATTTTATGGTATATGGTATAATGCACTAATTCCACTTAAACAGAACAAATTATGCTCTCTTTGTGCAGAAATGGGCCAATAAACATCAAGGATAACCACATGATCTGAAAAGCATACTGCAAAATAATATATGAATAATTTGTAAAATGAATATTGTTATAGTGACCACCCCTAGCTAAAGTAAGATTTGATGAAAAGGTGGTGTCTGTTTTTCTTATGGCTGCAGGAGATTCGACAGTTGTTCGTGCTGGGGAAGTGGCCATTAGAACACCACCAGCGATTGTTGATCTGGAAAATGCCGTAGTCTGTCGAGCCGTCAGTGTTGCGGTTGATGGTCTTAGTGTTGTAGCTGGACTCTGCATTGACCAGGCAAACCCCTGCAGATGTGGGACAGTTGATGTATTACAGACACGACAAAAAAAGGCAAATTAAGTTAAAACATTAAATTCAGTGTTTTGTGAAGTGACATGCAGCGCAGAACAGAACAGTATTAAACTTAGGCCTGGAATTTTCAGAGGACCTGTCACGCTCCAGCACAAAACATCGTAACAGAACTTGCATTAAGTAATTATTTGGACGGTTTACTGTTGTAACAGGAAAGTGAAATTTAGCTCTCGCAGCGTCCGAGACTGACTGCATCATGTATAATCTATGCTCTTAGCTTTGATTTTCTAAACACGGCTCATAGAGCTGTATGCAAAACTCCCCCCAGTCAAATTAAATCTGATATGAGTATAAAAATGCTAAATAAATAAGCTTACATCCTCTACAGAGAACACGCTTAAATATGTTGCTACGTACATTTAAGACTACCATTTCTACTTATCTGTTAAATTTAACATACTGAAAATAAAATAAAACATAACACATGACATGCACCATAGCTTTTTGCACAGGCCACATTTACATATCTATGTAAAGCTTGTGTACTTACTTAGAGTTAGAAAATCAACGACATAATCATCATCTGACCAGGGTGCCCAAACTTTTGCATACAAGTTTACAGCAACAACCCTTTATTCAGACACTGAAGACTTTTCTACTTCAAAAGTAGATGCATTTAATGCACTTGATTCAAATATGCACTTCAGTTCCATTTATACACAGTGCCTTCCCCAATTATTGGCACCCCTTAGTAGATTAGTAAAAAGGCTAAGAAAAGTAGCTTCATCTCACACAAAAAAAATAAAAACGTTTAATTGAAATAAACTTATTCTTAGGAAAAACAAATCCCTCATCAAAAAACAGTTAATTTCAGCAAAATACATGTGCCACAAGTATTCTCACCTCTAGACATTTTAGTGAACACAATGTAACTGAAGCATCATTCCCATTTAAATTATAAATTTTAGGTTAACTGGAGTGTGTGTGAACTTTTAAGCTGTAATCCACGACTTCCTGATTAACTGAGGTCCAAATATGAGGTGCTAAATTCCCTTCCTTTAACACATGAAAGAGTGAAAGGTGTGTTGACCTTACGTCAAGGAATGATAATTAAAAAGAAATAGCTACTTGCTGGAAAATGACTATTTCTATTGTTAGGGCAATAAAAAAGTGGACATCAACTGAACCTCTTACAAACTTGCCTGGAATAGGATCCAAGTGTATTTTGCCCCCACGGACAATGAGGAAAATGGTAAGAGATGCAAAAAAATCCCCGGGGATCACAGTTGGTGAATTACAAGAAAAGTAAAATCTTGGGGTAACCAAGTATTCAACACCATTATCAGATACGACCACATTGACCACAGATCATTTGGAGGAAATGCCAGAAAAAAAAACGTTTTTTCTGTCCATTAACCACATACATAAGCACCTGGAGTTTGTGAAGTGGAACCATGTTCTGTGGTCTGATGAAAGAAAAATCAAGCTGGTGGGTTTGGCGTAAACACCCACCAACCTACCAGGTGGTTTGGTCCAAAAGAAAGGATGGCTATAATGAAGAGAACCTTATCCCTACTGTAAAATATGGTGGAGGTTCTGTGTTGTTGTGTGTTGTATTAAGAGTACATGGCATCTGTGTCAAGAACAGTAGTTTGGAGGACTAGAGGCAGACGCAGATGAACACAAGGACTTAATTTAACTAAATAAACATGCTGGATCTAAAGCAAAATAAAACACTGAAAGATAAACTTAACACTAAACAGAACCACTGAGGAAACATAAAACAGAGTATATCATGAGCAGGTAGGGTCAGGGTGGACAGACAAACAAAGACAAACACAGGGATACTTATTTCTGTAGTAGACAGGGAACAGCTTGGAAAGGCAGGGTTGCAAATAGACAGCTGAGCACACTAATCAGGCAGGCAGGACCAGGGCAGAGCTATGAAGCCATACTGGCACATGGGGCAGCCGGGAACCTAGTGGTTAGGGAGTTACTCCTGTGATCAGAAGGTTGTGGGTTTATGTCCCAGGACTGCTAGTGGCACCTCTGAGTTACCCTTGAGCAAGGTACCGTCCCCACACACTGCTCCCTGGGGGCATGTTACTGGTTGCCTGCTACTTCACTCGGGTGAATGGGTTAAATGCAGAGAACAATTTTGTGCTGTGGCAAGTTCACGTATGACAAATGGACATTTTACATTGGGAAAGAAAGGCAGAGCATGACAGAAGGAAGCAAAACAGGATTATTGACTGCCATGAAACTAAAACTGGGTCATCACTGGATCTTCCAGCAGGACAATGATCTGAAGCACATGTCCAAATCAACACAAAAATGGTTAGCTGACCACAGAATCAAACTTCTGCCATGATCCTCTCAGTCCCCTGACCTGAACCCCTTTGGAAACCTGGGGGTGAGCTGAAGAGGACAGAGGACCCTGGAAGATCTGGAGAGATCCTGTAAAGACGAATGGTTTCAGATGCCCTGCTCTGTATTCTCCAACCTTGTTAAATGGCACAGGAGATGTTTTTTTGGCAAAGAAAGGTTGTACAATGTATTTAGAGGCATTTCCATTTAGAGTGGGGTGTAAAGGAGCACTCACAGTTGGCCAGATTGACGCCTCCGTAGCCGGACATCCCCGCTGCTTTCAGTGTCCGTGCCAGCTCACATCTGGAAAACCTTTTACCGCTGGCCACCGCCACCAGCAGAAGAAGCACCCAAATCTTCATCATGCTGCAGGTTGAGAATGAATCTCAGCAAGTGTGTGATGTGTGTATTCTGCCTTTAAATTCTCAATGAAATATATAGCAGCCGTTTGAGGAACTAAATTTTTTTTATTGGACTTTCCGTAACTTTCAACATCCTGATTTGATTGTTGTTTTTTATAACCTTCAACTGCTTCTTATCTGACCTTATTGGATAATCAAGACATTCAATCTCAATAAAGTTATAAGGAAATAAACTAGAGGAAATATACATTGACTCTTTTTTAATATGCAGCTTAAACCGCAGCACCACTGATTAACATTTTGAGTAAGGAATATCTGAAACTATTCCTGGTCACAAACTACATGTGTGAGTGTGTGTTTATTATGTGTACTTAACTGGAATGTTGTGAAATTTGACTTGATTTTCTTAAACATGGTCAGTTTGAGAGCAGACCAATTATAATGAAAAAATGCTGTAAATCTAATGCCTTTTAATCAAAATCAGAATCAGAAAACTTTATTGATCCCGGAGGAAATTGCTTAATGAGGTCTAAACACAGCATATGGTGCAGTGCTGCATATACATTAAATTCTTATATGAGCATAAACTCACAACACTTTCTTCTGACTCATTCACAGATGAATTGAGACTATAAAAGCATCTATACCTAAATGGTTGCCTTTGCACTGAGAGATTCAAGACCACACAAGTCGCCCACGTGAGACCACCAGAATGTGAGCAGCGAGATGTTTTCCTTCCTCTAATTCACCTGATTCAGCTCTTTAGCTCATATCACACCCTTCATGTTATGAATGTGGTGTATTAGAACAGGGTAATATGAAACTGAAACCATGTTGATCTGTTTCACCTGCAAGTATTCAAAATGAAGCCTGATGGAGAATTTGAACTGACTTTTAAATCCAGTCTTGTGTAAGTGTCTAAAAGTTTGTAGGCATCTGCCCAGAAAACATTTATTCTGAAATCAAGGGTAATAATTGCACCCCCCCCCCCACCCCCCGTTTCACCTGCAAGTATTGCCCCCCCATAACTGAGTAACAACCTCTTGGAAAGGCTCTACTCTAGATGTTGAACATTGCTGCAAGAACCTGATTGCATTCAGCCAGAGAAGCATTACTGAGATCAGGAACTGACGTTGGATGATTAGTTCTGGATCACAAATGACACTTTAGCACATCCCAAAGCTACCAGGATGGAGCTCCATCACTCCAT
>JBBPCZ010148073.1:0-19195 GCA_037974445.1 Brycinus macrolepidotus | reverse complement strand
CAGGTTGGCCCTTGCTGTTCTCAGGGCAGCCTTGTCACCTGATTTGAAGGCGGTGTCTCGGGTTCTCAGCAGCACGCTGTTACTGATTCAACTGCTAATTTGAACCTTACAGGGATATTATTAATTACAAGTGTCACACGATCATAGGCACCATTTATAGATTAAGATTTATAATGAGCAACATACTGGCGGTCACAAAAAGACTGTTCTTTTATGGGGGTTGGTTTACTGGAGCAGAAACATTGCTTCCATCCCACGCTGCCTCAGTGACAGTATGTGTGTGGCTATGTGGGCTTTGTCACCCAGACAGATGACCACTTCGTGCTGTATTGTGTCTTGTGTACCGTGTGTATGTGTGTGTGTGCATGCACATTTATTGGACACCTAGAGTGAGAATTGTTTTGGCTTAGCTCTCTGGCTTGGGGGTTGTTTGTGTAATGAAAACTTGGACAGGGAGCTTCACGTCTGATTCTCATCAGATTAGTCAACAGTGTGTGGGCACCTAATGAACTCCTAATTTACTAACTTCCCTTTGTCTCCCTGTGCTGCATCAGAACCCATCTCACACGTTTAAAACCCACTAGTCCAGTGCTGCTGGGAATTTGAATTTCCATCTTCATCTTTCAGTCCTCAGTTTTTTATCCCACTTTATCACACATCAGTACCAAAGTCAGCCAGAGTTAATTTTCCACATGAAAGTTTTCCAGCCTCTCTTTATCCTGTAGCAGAGAATAACTCCTTTAATATGAGGTTTTTCCACTTACTGCAGATGTACTTGATCAGGAAACACATGATTTATGTCCAAATTGTGCTTCCTTAGTTACTGGAACTACAAGGCTAATGTTGTTAAAAACACTAGAAGTTAATTGTTCTAGTTTCTATAGAACAAACTGTTTCTATAAAAATACTACAACTCAAAACACAACCAGCTCTTCATTAAGGTGACACAGACTTGTAGATGTGATTTAGGCCACAGTATGACTTACTGTGAGATATAAAAATGAGCAAAAGTACTACAGGCAGCCAATTCAGTCAACTCCAGCTGGTTAACCTTGTTTTAAGAAGGGCTGATCTTCAGTCAGATTGTTCCATATTTATGAGCTATACAAATGAATGAAACTTCACTGTGTAATAAACCACATCCACAAGTCTGCTCCAGCTAAATGAAGAGCTGGATGAGGTTTGAACATACTACTACTACTACTACTACAATCATTCGGCAGACACTTTTATCCAAAGCGACTAACAATATGAGGACACAATCAAGCTTCAGGACAGTGTGAGAACCAGAGGCAAATATTAAGTGCTAAATTTATGTAGCACATGTTAAAAATTTGGGTAAATATTGACTTCTAGCAACTTGCTAGCAACTTTAGCCTCATAGTTTCAATTCTGAACTAAAGAAGCATGTCTTAATTGATCAACTGGGACAAGTGCATAATTGTGTCGATTTGATTTTCTGCCAGGCTATTCCTTTACAACTGAAATATAAATACTTTGCGGCTGTTCTATACTGTACCTCATTCTAAAAGCAGCCTGGACTGAAACATTCCTCATAACATTAGCATGAATGGTTGGGGCCAAACTGCTAAAATATAGACTGAATAATGGGATACATGCAAGTGTGTCAGTTTTTGTGACATAATAAAAACAATGAATTCAGAACAGGTTGGAAACTTTAATAGTCTAGTACAGCAAATCTTTTCTTTTATAAAAAAGAGAATTTTGGCTGGCCATAATATGGGCCATGACTTCAGCAAATGAAGCAGTAAAGAGGAAGTTAAATCTTGCATTTGAGTTTTACTTTTTTCTAGTTCTGGTTTAATTACTTGAGTAATTACATGACATGATAATAAGCCAGCACCAATAATTACAGAATAATCAAGGGTGCTTTAAGACAGAGCAGGCTTTAGCACATGCTCTGAAAGCAAATGTAGTGTTCTTCACAGCATGGTGTTTACCACAGCACTCCTATTTATTTTTCTATTAGTCTTTGTTTATCAGAGAACTCAGATCCTACCTACTGCTATGTAAAAATGAGGCAAGCAGTATAGGCAGTGAAGGAAATGTTTGTACTTTTGTGTTAACTGGTGGAAATTTCACATGTGAGGTCACACACATTCAGGCAAAAACAGCATACATGAATGGTTATGAATAGTGAAGGACTTTGAGAAGGTAATGTGTGATATACATGCTGTAGTTCAGATATATAATCAAGTAGATGTATAGAGGAACCCTCAGGGACCTGTAGACCTTCAGTAAAGACCAACTGATTCCTCTGAGGGAAAAAATACATACGTCTGTAATTTCTGGTTCATTTTTGTCTTTGGTTTATGTTTGTAATCAGTCTCTACAGTTATTGTACTACTAAACTTATTTCATTATTAGCTTTTAAATAAAAGCAATAGGTTCAATTCAAAACTGTAGTATCTATGTAGATATAGCTCAACAAGCTCTATCTATCTATCCTTTCAAACCTCACTATCTTAAAAAATAAAATAAAAGCATGCTTAGTTTTCGTCCTCTATATTGGGTGGAAGGTGAAAGCAGAAGTAAAATTTATTCCTATCCTACTAAATTGTAAAAAATCATTCCTATACTACTAAATTGTAAAAAACAAATACATTTCATCACTTGTTCAACATTAAATAACATTCTATTTCATTTTGATTGGTATTATAAATAACAGTAAAGTAAAACTCAGAACTTCAGATAGGTATGAGAGTAGGTGTCTGCAAAATCGATTAAATGCGTCTGAATGTAACATTTAATGTACCAAGAGCAGTTTATCACACAAACTGCGTGTAACCCCTCCCACTAACTGCACATTTGAAGTAACAGTGAAATAACAGAGCTTTCAACAAGTTTGAGATACGGCAGAAGATGACTGGGTAGCAATAAAGGTCAGTGAACTTTCCCACGAAAACATTGTGCAGAGGTGTAATTCTACTCTGGCTAAGAAAATGAAAGTTTGTGAAATACAGACTGTTGCTGCACTACAGCATATTCTGCACCGTATTCTGTCTTCTTACACATGAACATCTGATCATCTGTCATTCTTATGTTAAACACTTTAAACATATGGTCAGTGCTCCTGCTGCCATCTAATTTCTGCCATTGCTAAAGGAAGTCTCTCTTTTTAGACTCAATTGCAAGTTCACATCTGGCTTTAAACCAGATGAAAATCGGTGCAAAACCAGCTGCTGTGGATTGCTCAGAAGTTAGTAGATTTAGTGGAATATTTAATCAGCCGCATCTATAATACTCACCATTTTCCACCCTTGTTTTGCATCCCCACCTTAAATATATGTACCTGAGTAAGAGAAGTGTTTTTGCTTTTTACCAGTACACGCAGCTTATCCATGTTTAGGTTTGTCTTCCAGTTTTGTACTAACTTTTGGGCAGAATACCTCCCATTTGTGCCTTAAACTGGTGCAGAGGCTCAGTACATTAGGTCCCCAGTTTCAATATTGTATGTGAAGATTGATACTCAAAAACATCAGGATCAGTCACTCAGGATCCGATTACATTACATTGCATAAGTAATCTGCACTGGATTTCAGTGCAAGGGCTTCTGGTCTATTACAGCTAATACAAAAATCTTTTTCTTTTACTCACTCTCTCTTTCTCTCTCTCTGTTAAACTAATTTAGGATAGCAGAATATGAGTGTGGCCTTTTTATTTAGTTAAACTAACTGAGATCAGTTTCTCATCCTAAATAATTCATCGTACACACAAGCTGCAGTGCCAACAGGCGGACGCTTACTCCATTGCCTTGGCCTGGGAGCGAGATGTTGTGTCCCAGCCTCAGCCCATTAGTTTGATAGCAAAGGTCTGATTGAAGCACTTTGGACAGAATTTGGCACTAAGAATGGAGGAGTGGACTGCTCCAATTATTTTGTCTGGTTTTGCCGAGGTGAATAATGGAGTAGCTCGCTCCACGCTGGTTAATGCTGGAATTCAGGAAGGCACTGGGTGAAAGGGCCCGAATTAAACAGGCATAATTGTCACCAATCTCTAGCACTCTTGAGCTTAGAGAAGTGGGTCTGCGGCTGTAATTAGGCCTGGAAGGCAGGAAAAGCATCCTCACCAGTTCTTTCTCTCTCTCCCTTCTGGGTGCTCTTCTTTCTCTCTCTCTCTCTCTCTCTCTCTCTCTCTCTCTCTCTCTCTCACACACACACAAACACACACACACACACACACACACACACACACACACACACTCTGGCTAATACGAGAAGATACATGTCAGCAAATCAAGCCTGCAGCTTTAGACATGTCTTTGAAAAGAAGAAGGGATAAAGGTGTAGAGGGAGGGAAAGAAAGAGAGATTATATTGCCTTATTGTTGCTCAAAAGGAGCTGTGATTTCCACTCTAACACTTATCTCTTTGCTCCTCAGTATCTGACTATTGTATTTTTCTCTCCCTTCTTCTTTTTCCATTGATGTTCCTTCCCAATTTCCTGTCTTATTTTCTCGGTTCCTCTCCATACTCGACTACCTGACCCCCCACTCTCCCACCTACCCCCACCCTCATTTTATTCTCTAGTTTGGAAGGACAGAGGTGATTGACAACACGCTAAATCCGGACTTTGTCAGGAAGTTCATCCTTGACTACTTCTTTGAGGAGAAGCAGAACCTTCGGTTTGACTTGTGAGTTGTTATTTATTGATACTCTTGTACAGTGAGAAGTTTGTGGAAGTGGAGAAACTGGGAGGTCAAAAATTAGGATCAGCTGTGATTTGCAGCCAATTTAGCCTTTTTTCGGCCAATTTTAATAACCCAAAGCTCATACTGTGGGAGTTAAATCAGCAAAATAGCCTATATCGCAAGCTGAATAATATTATTAGCTCTTTAATGGACCAAAGTGCCATTTTAAATTCTTAAAAGGAAAATCAGTCCCCTATTTAAATAACATGTGTCCATTAAAATGCAACAATGAAAGTAAGATGCAACTGGCTGTTTATCACAATGAGTCCTGCAGAATTATGGTAAGACATTTTCATACAGGTGTAGCAGCCCCATTCAAATACAGTGCTAGAGCTCTTACCTGCCCATTACGTATCTGTTATAGAACTGCTCCTGAGTTTGGCTGAAATCCAAATAATGCATTATCAACCTGAGATTATGATCTTGGCCACTGCTAGTCATGTATCCCTAGTCCACCCTCTTGCTACCTTTGCTAAGACACTATTCTGATGCATAATTACTCTTTCCTTGATGATCCTTTGAAAATAGCAGTGGCTATTCGTTTATACATTTCTTCTTTACTCATTAAAAAAAATGCTTTGGGTTGCTTTGTTGAGTTTGAAAACTGAATGCAGGAGGTTTTAATATTAATACCTTCTGGATTCACTTTGAGTTGTTGAGTTTGTATAGGATCTCACTGATACTAAAGGACTTGGTGACCTGCTGGTGGTTTTAGGAGTTAATCAGTATTACTATGATTTTCCAAGCTCAATTTCAGAGTTATCATTACCCTTACTCAGATATCTTTGCATCAGAAGATTAAGTGTAACAGATCATGCTCAGTTCAAATGGTCAATTAACCCAGAATGGTTCTTATTTATTTGCATACGTAAACATGAAAAGCTGTCTCTGTTCCTCAGAGTTGGGTTGAGATTGGTGATTTGGCTTAAATAGCATAGCTTTTTCCCATAGCGAATTTCCTTATTACTCAAATAAATGCTTATTATTATTATAAATGGTTATTATTGTTGTTATAGGGCTGGTACCTTAGAAAACCAAATTTCCTTTTTTCATATAGTACAGAAATATTGTACTCAGCAGTCCATATAGTCAATATAAACAAAAATAGCCTATTTTGAATTCACTGTTTTCGTAATGCCAATGAACCCAGTGCAATTCCATATGTACCTGAATATTCTGCAGACTGAATATACCTTTTCAGTCTACAATATTTAATATCTGCCCATTCACTCTGAAGTTAAAAGAAGTGTTTCAGCCCAGACTGCTTTTTGAAAGGGCCCCATACAGGACAGCCAACCAGAACATAAGTAATTTACATAGATCAGGCCCAAAGGTAACACAGTAATAAAACAGTCTGTTTGATTCTAAGGCATGTTTTTGTTGCATAAATCTACACAAAAATTATAGGTGGACCTCAGGGGAAACATTACTGTCAGTTTCAACCAACAGGGTTCCATTCCTCCTATCGGGGTATACCCAACTGTAGTGAGTTACCGGGATTTAAACTAATTATCTAATTGTCCCTTGATGAACAGGCAGTTGGGCGGTTGTGACATTTGGGATCTTGGTAAATTTATACATCATTGGTTATTGTAAGTACAGGGGAAGTATTTGAGATTGTTGTTAATTTTAAATTATGTAAAAAGTCCCCCAAAATAGCAAATTTCAGATCCTTAGGAAACTCACATTGTTTTTTGAGTATGCTTGCCCTAAAACCATCTTTACCTGATTATTTTCAGATGTAGCACTAAATTATAATTTAGTCTTAATTTAGAATTAATCTTTTTACACTGTGTTTCTGCCCAATCCATCAGATGGTAATAATCATTTATTGCATGTACTACTCAGGCGCTGTCATTCCTTATTCACCTGAATATTCTTAGAATTCATAGATGGCAGATCCAGCTCTAGTGATGCCCTTGTTTATTTTTCAGATATGATGTTGACTCTAAAAGTCCAGACCTCTCAAAACATGTGAGTACTGTCTACATGTACCCATCAAAAACCTTCTACATGCAAATCGGTTTTGTAACTCAGTATCCAAATATGTTGTATGAATGTAATGGGTCCCTCTAAAGGATATCATGCTCCTTGGAATTCAGTTTGTATTACATTCAATACACTAGATATTTGATTTCATTTCACTTTCAGCTCGAAATATTTATGATTTTAATGTATTGCTTGAAGTGCTTTACATTTATACTGTGTATTAGTGACGCTTTTTGAATCCACACTACAGAAGTATCTAGGCCACTCTGCTGGTTTCACGACCAACCAGGCTTCTTTTAGTAGTGTTTTGTTAGGAGGTAGCAAAGACATTTGCTTAGAGACCAAAGTGGACACAAAAAGCACAACCCATCCATACTATTCAATAGGATAATCATAGATTATTGTAAAATTAGCACATGTTTGGATACTTGCTGATTTGTCTGTTGTTCTATCATCAGAAGTGACTGAAATCCATTGGTGTTTGTCATCTAGTCTTCATCAACAGGATAACACCCCCCTCACCCTGATTTGACCATTTTTGGTTATACAGTAATGGAGTCCTTGGGCCTTTTTATGGCCACCATTTTGTTTGTGTCTTATCCTTTCTGTTACATGCTGTACTCTGTTGATAACATGGCTGCCTGCCCTCCCTCCTGGAAGCCCTCAGAATGCAACGTACGTCTAAAGTCTTTCAATCTATTACTGTAGCTAGTGAAGAGAGCTTGTAGGGAGTGGGGAACATGACAAGCTTTAAGCTCTAAATCTATACATGCTTCCTCCCGCCCCAACTCTCTCTCTCTCTCTCTCTCTCTCTCTGTTTCTCTCTCTCTGTCTCTCTCTCTCTCTCTCTGTTTCTCTCTCCTCCCTCTTGCTCCTCCAGGATTTCCTTGGGCAGATGTTCTGCACCCTGGGTGAGATTGTGGGGTCACCAGCAAGTCGACTGGAGAAGCCTCTTGGGTAAGTAAAACAATGAACCGGTCCCTAGTGTGAGCTCCTAAAGGGCTAGTGACCATGGCTGTAACTGGCTATGAGGACGCTGAGGTCCAGATCTTGGTAGTTTCACGTTAAATCATGTAACAAAGGCCTGATAACATAGCTGTCAAGCCTCTGGGACATTTTTTGCCCCTGCTGGGGTCTCACAGTTGTTAACATAAATGTCACTCTCTTTCTGTCTCTCAACAGTTTTTTTTCACACAAAATACTGGCCCAACACAGTGTCATCACAGTAGCAGCCAATTAGAGGCTGCTCAATTAGAGGCTGCACTAGTTATATATATATTTATATATAGAACTGGGACTAGACAGTGAAATTGTGAGTAAATAAATAAAAAAAAAGGAAAATAAAAGAAAGAAAGAAAAATTATTACAATTGTACTCAGCCTGCTTCATAGTTCAATTCATAAAATTGTTTGAACATAGTAAGTCAAATGTGATAGTTTTGATATATTATGCATTTTAAAGTATTTTATTGTTTTGGCTTATAAAGAGCTCTGTCTGCAATTTTGGTGTTGGATGGGATAAACAGGGAACTGCATTACATCACACATTAGATCACAGTAATTTCTGTGAAAGTTCTTTGTGCTGAAATCTACATTTGTGTTGACTCTCTCCCTCAACTCTCCAAAGGGGTCTTCTAACAAACGTCGGAACAGTTATGGGACTGGCCTCATGGTATTTTTTCCCCCAAAAGGAAATAGTGGCAAGGCCATGTCGATGATAGCATATTAAAAACAGTATCAAAATGGTGGGATGGTTTTGTTGGCCGGTGGCAAATTAGTTATTCCTATGAACTACATCTGTATTTATTGTCCAGACATGTTGTCCACAGAATCATCACCAATATGTAAATGCAATGGTTGTATCAATCCGTTCCTTGTGTCCTTACAATTGTTGCAGATAGGACAGATCCAAAATGATGGAACCTGATGAGGAAGCTTGATATTTCTATCTGATAACATTAATTAGGGAAGCACCTTCAGTTGCCTTATCTACAACCTCTTACTCATAAATAGCCTTGTATCTGACATGCTGATGTCTTGCTAGAGCCCTTTGGGTTTTTTGGGGGGGGATTACCTTAGGGATTGTATAGTGTTTGGCACATTCATGCAGTTTGCCAATGACCTTAGACTTTCAGTATGCTTAATGAAGTCTACCATAAACTGAAGACACAGCACTGCATCTTCCATTTTATTGTTTTTGTTGGGGAAATACATTCACACATTGACCGCTTTCATAGTAGTAAGGGCAGTATAAATTAGTTTGAGCTTTACAATCACACAGCTCAGAAAAGGGCATTAGGTTCCTACAGCTAAGCACACGCAGGAGGATTGTAGGTGTTCATTGTTTTTTTTTTTCCTCTCGCTTCGGGAAGTTCAGTGGGTTTAATTCAGAGGTATTCATAGAATCAGACATGAGTTCTGCGTCATGTTTTACTAGACAAAACAAAAGCACTGACCTTTGATAATGATGGTGGTACTTCTTCACAGTTATGGTAGTACTAGATACCATAGGTTTCCTTTTGGTAGGGCAGTGGTGGTAGGGGGGTTCGACTTTTTCTGCATACCTGACCAGTCTACAAGCAGATTTTTCAGATCTTTTTTCCCCCAGACTTGGTCATCCACAATTTTTATTTTTCTTACATGTTGGACAGTGAAAACTACAAGCAGGACATGTTTACATGTCTTTTACATTTCTTCTCTTACTTTGGAGTCAGTTATGTTTAGTTTCACATCCTTGGTCAGTTGCTTAGATGATCTCATGGCTATAGAGTGTGACTGCAAACCCCTGAGAAGTTTCGGGTCATGTAGTTCATTACACTCTGGAGTTGACTTGGGTTAACCTCTAATGGGTTAAATGTGTGGATTCACTTATAGTTTAAATTGTAAATGCTGAAAAGTCAAAACAATTAAATTATGAAGGAATAAAATTATGTAATAACTCTCAACCAACTTATTGGACAGGAAAAGAACAACAGAGTAAAACACTGAAATAAAGTTACGTTTTATATATGCTAGAATAGTCATAAAAGAGGCTGTTTCGAGAATATATAATTTTTTGTTGTTTAATATAAGCATTTACATCCTATGTACAATACATTTTCATTTTTTGGGAACAGATTTTTGCAGTGTTTTTTTAACGGCAAACAAGCGTTCTTCTACATTCTGTGGATTACTGTTATTATTTTGTAGGTTTTCATTAATGGCTTATGTTATTCAGAAACTTTCACATAGGTTGTTGTGATGGACACATCATCTGTATTTACAGTGTCTTTTATCTTTACATGCATATTTGAAAATATAATGACACCTCGATCTTGGAATCTCCTAGAAAATCTTGGGCCTCAATATACTTATTGGATATTATTATATAGGTATTTTTGAGTCTGACTTTTCTGTTCCTTTAATGAGTACAGGATGAAAAACATACTTTTCATGGTATGCTACAGATGTGCCATACCATTTTAGAAACACACTGAAGAGCCAGCCATTGAGCCAAAGCTCCAAATGACCCTTTTGGCATATAAAGGAAAGGTGCTGGACGGTGCTGAGAAGCCCAAAAAGATGGGCAGGGTGAGTAGTTTTGCTGGCCTTCGCACTTCTCTGATTGACAGTGATAAGAACTGGCAACGATACAGTTTGGCAAAAGCATCAATAAGCTTGTTAGATATGGGTACATTACTTGGCAGAGTTAAGTGGTAGCATCACAGCAGTCATGTTCTCCTTCACTGAACCTTATTTGCTAGTCTCGCTAATGGCCATTGGAGGTAGTTTGAAGAGATACAACTCCCTGCAGCCATCATTACCCGAGAACTGACACATGATCGAGGTAAAATGGCAAAGAACAAATAAATCCAGGTTTGGGATCTGTTAGATACAGTGGCTGGAAATGTCAGCAGCTGTAATAAAATGAGCAGGGGCAGCAGTGGGGGATCCAGAAGAGGCTTTAAACGTTTACTTCACACTCTGCGAAAGGCCTCCGCTCACCAGTGCACTCTCAGCACATATGGCTGCCTCTCGAGGGACGGAGCCCAGGGCCGGCGTGCGGTCCTTCCTTTCCCATCTGTTTAATCAGCTTTTCAAAAGCACACGCATTTAGAGAGCCACTTTCAGAGCATCCGGCCTTTCGCACCCACCTCTACTGTTCTTTCTGCTCATCTTCTCCTTCTCTTTTCGTGCTGTTGTTTATCCTTTTCTCTCTCTCTCTCTCTCTCGCTATTCTTTCTTACTTACTTTCTTTCTTTCTTTCTTTCTTTTAGCATGCTAGAATTTCTCCTTTTCTTTTGTTCTTTCTTTCTGCATGCTAGGATTTCTCTTTTTCTCTGTTTCTTTCTTCCTTACTTTCAACATGCAATTTTTTTTTCTCTTTTTCTTTCTTTCTTTCCTGGTCTCTATCATTTATCTCTCTTCTTACTCTCTTTTTTTCTTTTATTTTCTTTCTTTCTTTCTTTCTTTCTTTCTCCTCAGATATTTATAACACTGAATGGTTCGCTGTTCTTTATGTAGTGTTTGAGTTTGAGTTTTTGTTGAGGTCATGTCTGTTTTTCCAGTAAAATGTCAGAGTGCTCTCCGGCAGAGCCTGAGCATTAGTGTATCACTGAATGGCAAACACTTCTTTTTTTCCTCTCTCCAGGACTCAGTATTTCTCAGTGCCACCTCACCGCAGCATGTCTCTCCCAAACAAAAGCCTCTATCTGTGTTGTGTTTTCCATTTCCGCTGCCTCTGCTCACCGCTTTTAATTGTACTGCCTTTAATCTACAGGAAATTGGACGGCACATTAATTATGAGGCAGTGGTCAGGTTTTGATGATGAAAGAGAAACATGTGACGGGGGGAGCTATAAAGAAAAGAGCAACCACTTTGAGGGTGAAGAGAGCCCACAGCTTCAATCTGTGTGTGTGTGTGTGTGTGTGTGTGTGTGTGTGTGTGTGTGTGTGTGTGTGTGTGTGTGTGTGTGTGTATGTGTGTGTTTGATGTAGTTACATGGAAAATTGTGGCAAGTTAGTAATATGTTAAAAAGCAGGTATGTGCAGAGTAATGATAAGCCGGAATAAAGACTGCTATTCATCGCAACAAAAAAATAAGTTTCATATGAATTCGTTTTACAGACAAAGTTTAGGTTCTAAACTTTCAATCCATACATCATGAGTAGAAGAGGAAATAAGCTCCTATGCATCATTTCTTTTCTTACCCCAGTGACCTATGCACTGAACAGTAGTCATCCTGGAATGTGGGAGTAAAGGATTTAAGTGATAAATTTAGACAAACAATTATTTATTTATGTGCTACATTGATCCTGGAGGAAATTGCTCAAGTCGTCTACATTTAACCCATTCACCTGAGTGAAGCAAGGATACCTCAGTGTTGCCACTGGTAGTCCTGGAATTTGAACCCACAACCTTCTGATCACAGATGCAACTCCCTAACCACCAGGCCACCAGCTGCCTCTAAATCTACTCACATCATGGATTCAAACTGGCGTTCTTCTGATTCTCTTCATTCAGTTCCTGGCATTCTACTGCTGAACCACAAAGGGGGCTTTATTATCACAGTATTCTTTTGATCTCAAAGTACCACAGCATTACAGAGCCTATCCCCATAGCTTGCATTTTTCTTGCTGCTAATATAATAACCATAACTTATATAGTAACCAACTGGGCTAGCTTCTAATATGACATTAAATTAAAATAAAAAATAAAAAGAAGGGAAAAGGGTGGCTGAGCCAACAACCACAAGATCTCAGGTTCAAGTCTCAGGACTATCTGACTATACCTTATCGTGGCCATGGGCAAAGTACTTGGCTCCCCCACTGCCCAAGGCAGTGCTTCCCGAATGGGCATGGCTAGGCAGAAAAATGACCAATTTCCCCTTGTAGGATCAATCGAGTACAATATTAATAATTTAGAACCATAACTACATTCTGCATAGATGGCATGTAACACTGGGGGATTTGTTTCATTTCCATGTACCTCAGCATTCTTTGCCAGACTACATTATAGTTCAAGTGGCTTTTAAGTATAAATATGTGTAGTTAATTATGTTCAGTTTGTATAGTCTATAATTAAAGTGGTCTTTTCAACTGTATACATTCTAAGTAACCATAGATTAGAAAAGTTGTGTGGAGAAAATAGTTAAGCCAAAAACATATGGCCCATGAAAGGATAATTTGCATAATATCAGCAATTAAATTATCACAATATTCAAGAATGTTATTTATCTACTTTAGGCTAGTGGAAGTGTCTGTTCTGGTGATGTTAATGGAAGAATGGGCTAAACTAGACAAAAACAGTTTCAAGAGACTGGTGTAAAAAAAGACAAAAAAGAGACAAGAGACAAAAAATGTAAAATGAACTAAACAAAATGTACAAAAACAACTAAAACCACAAGCAATGCTGAGAGGCTCCACCCCCTAATTATAATATTCAGAGACAGGCTGCTCAAACCTGCACAAAATACCGGCCACTTTGTCAGCATTTAAACTACTTTTAATTACTGTAAAAGCCGCCTTTTTGAATTCTTTAACAAGAGGTTTGATATGTATCTCCCAGAATGCACCATTCTTTATAGTCCAGGAATATAGTAGAGTACTGCACTGTTTCTTTCCACATGATCTTGTGTAACTGTAGATACTTGTCTGAGTACATGCATGCACTCATTTACAACTAATAATAGCTACTAATAAAGAAGGTCATTTGGCTGTGTTAGGTTTTACTAGTTGCATAAAATAAATTAAAAAAAGAATGGTTGTGACATTTTATAAGAGTAGATTTTTGAGTATGTTGGCAAAACCTAATATAGTAAGGCTGTATTTTTATTATATAATTTATGAGGATTTCCTGAGTCTGTTAGCCCTGTCTGCAAGCTCTTTCTAAAACTAAATGATTGATGATTATTTCATTCATTTTATTTAATTTTTTTGTTGTTCTCTGATGATTTTCTCTCCCAGACAGAGCATTCCAGACCTGTTGATCTGATCATTGAGGCAAAAACACACTTAACGCTTGAGCTGGTCTTCAATGAAAAAATGCTTTTAGTTGAAATTGCTAGCCAGAGCAGGGGATGAAAGAGGGACGGCCAGCTTCAGATTATGATTGAGAGCAAAGACTATTTAGACGTCTAAGGTCTGTGGAGAAACTGCTAAGTGAAGGTTGAAATAGGAGAACTGAGAGGATTTTCTCTCATCTTGAGATCAAACATGTCTCCACGATCTTTATTGTTTAGGGATCTGATCTGAGAGCCTGATGGCGGGTCGTTAAAAAAAAAGAAAAAGATGTGGATTACTTCATCTTTGCATTCGGATGTAGACGTTTTTGATGTGAACAAGCAGGGACGTGGCGAAGATCACACAGCAAGCATGGATAGACTCAGGCTTCATTCTCCTGCCTTTGTTCTGCTAATACAAGCATTAGCATGTTGTTGAATAATGAACTGGACTTAATGTTTTTTCATTCATGAAGCAATTGTGATTTTGTTCTACACTCTTCAAAATAAAGGTGCCAAAAAGATCTATTTAGAGCAATGCTATAGAAGCCATGTTCTTAAAGAATCGTTTTATAAATGAGATGTGTGAGGGTGTGTGAACCTTTTTAAAGTTTCAAGAACCTCAAAGTAGGTAAAGGTTCAAAGCAGTTAAAGGGGAATTCCACAGATTTTTTTTTTCAAATGTTTGCGTAATTAAATGATTAAAATCAAAACAAAGTCATTTAGAGGGGTCTGATGTGAAATGTTCCATTCTAGAGAAACTTACTGATTCAGAATTGCTCATAGTTGTGGTGATAGGAACCAGAGGTCTTACGTTACTGAAAACTTTTACATGAAATGGGTATAAATGTACAGAGTAAGACCTCAGATATTGTATTAGTTTTGAAAAGGTTTGAAATAAAATGTATATTGATTAATGAAGGTAGCTAGAGGGCCAAAGAGTCTGAAAAGAAAAACATGTATGTATAAAAACTCAAAAGACATGTGAAGGTTCACTAGTTATTTTAGATAGTAAAAATGGCTATAATTATGTTCTTATTACTACCATTGTTAATTTTCTATTGTGAATCATCCCCCATCTAACCACTCTGAATGACTTTGTTTGCGTTACTGAATTATGCAGAATTTTGATTTTCATTAAGGATCTGTCTTAGAACTGCATGTCCAAGCCAATAACTATTTAGGAACCTATTTTGTAGGTTACGTGTATAATTTGGTTAAGGACATCTTTTAAATCAGTGAAGGTTCTGCAGGATATCTAGATGTTGAGGGGTTCATGAGATGTTTTGCTATTAAGATTGAATTCCCTTACTATAATTCAGCCCTTGAAATGATCAAATTACCTCATTGTCTGACATGGTTACCGAAATGTGGTAATGAAATTGAAATCAACTCAACAAACGCTGTGTTTACAGAGTTAACAAATAGTTTGTGCGTCAGAAGTTGTGTAACATCCGAATGGAAAGTAGAGAGACCAAATAATCAAGATGGACTTGTGATCGTTATATGGGTGGTTGCAGGTTGTAATTAAATATGTTTACGTGGCTTCTAAATTCATTTCAATTCATCGTCTGTGCCGCCGTCTCAGTAACGGCTTGTAATTTAATGAGTGTAATTACCTTCTCTTGACCTGAATATAATTTAGATCAAGCTCTCGTCTATTCAGTATGCTCATACTATCACAGTTCCCTATGTCTGATCGTTCTGCTGCACGGTTTGGTGTATAACACAGTATTGTTAAATGTCAGTTATGGTAGAATGGCTGGCTGGCTTCCTACTGGAACTTTGTTTGATATGATAAGGCAAGAGGTTGATGCATTGTAAATTCAGGCTTGGAGCTCTGAAGTGGCCTTTAATGGTTTCATGGCCTTTAACACTGAGCTTCTCTCTGGAATTACCAATGAGACAATGGGGTTCGCTTTTGGAAGGAGAGTTTTAATGATTTATGCGAATATAATACAGTGCCGTTGGAAGAGCTGCACTTGTTTTCAGAGCTAAGAAGTCTCAAGTCACTTTAGGTTGGCTCAGTTCTGAATTCTCTTTCCCTCCCATTACAGGGACTTTCAGATTTAATGGGGCCTTGAGCGTCTTTTTGGTCTCTTATTCTCCTTTGATTACATATGGTATTTAAGAGTAATTATGCAATCACACAGTTAATTACATAGTAAAATCATGAAGTACACCTGGGGATACAATCTGCATCAACAGGTTTGAAACTTCTGATTTTTTTGTTGGTTTCAACAACAGATGACAAGAAAATAACAAGAAAGAAAAAATAAAAGAAAGAAAGTGAAAGACAGAACAACAGTTCAGATCTTCAGAGCTCAGTTCGTCAGATCCATATCATAAAAAACTCTCCTTTTCGAATTAATTGAAGCATAGAACCTGCACATCTGAATTGTGTAAGAGATACCATGATGGACCTGGATTTATTTCAGAGGTCAGTATGTCAGTATGTGCATAGTTTGTATTAAATTGCCCATATCATTGAGAAGTGATATCTCTTCACTCTTTGTTAGACATATTATACACTTTTTGGGTGCAGGAGTTTGTATTTTAATTCTTACATAGTGCACTATGTAGGGATTAGAGAGCATTTGAGACACAGCCTCAAAGTTTAGTTAAGCATTTACATGATAGTTCAGGGTTTTTCTGAAATCCGATCAAGTGAATTTGGGCCTTATCAGACCGATACCAATGCTGAGTATTGGATCCTCACAATCTGCTGAGATGGTCCTCCCATCTGAGATGGTGCAGGTGTTGTACCAGGAAGTGAGAAAACTGGCTAGGGTGCTCTCTATTGTCCACCTATAGAATGTAGAGAATAATGAGGATGGAATATGGGAGGTTGGTAGTCCATTTGCCAGTCCATATGATCCATGTAGAGGAAGTAAGCAGCAAAAACTTTATGAACTGTTTGAATTGTTTTTGTGATGTCTTGTTGGTCTTGTTAGTTCATAGCATTTTGCCCAAACCCATTGACATTAAAGTTAATTATAAAGGGTTTATAAATTATTTATAATCAGCTGGTTAATTAGGTTGTAGATGGTTTATAACTCATTAATAAGGTGTTATAAACAAGTTACAACAGTTGTCATACATTGATGCAGGCTTTTAATTTTAAAAGGTAATGTTACAAATCCAGCCTGATGAATTCTAAGAGAAAAAGAGAAATTTAGTGTACCTCAAGAAAAAAAAACACAAGCAATGTGCTTGATACATTCAGGCATAGCTAATGGCTTTACAATGGCTGATCTGAAGAATCTGTCAATGCTTTCTGACTAATACCTGATTGATAACACACAGCTGAGTGGCTTAGGGAGGGTGAGAGCTGTCTGACACTGAGGGTGTTGTAGAGGGGTGCTGAAGCCCCTCAGAAAAAGGGCTTAGTATACATGATCTCAGTTCTAGTAGATCCTAAAGTTTCCAAAAGGCCAGACTGATTCACAGCATACTCCAAATGACTCAGAGGGTCTGTCTGAGGTGCTTGAGACGTTGCTTCATTTACCTTCATTAAGCTCGGTTTGACTTCAAAGAAAGACTTTCCTTACTTTTTAGAGAAAGGGCAGCCTTCAAGAGTGAGCAAATATCAGAGCACACTTTTCTTCTGGGGCAAGAAAAGGACACAGAAATTCTTTATTGCTTCGTCGTCTTCTATGTTCATGCTCTTACCTGTCTGATTAACCCTTGCAATTATGTTTATCATACTGTAATTTTATGACAGTTTTTGCTCCTTCATAGTTTGTTAAAATAAATAAAGACATTTAGTTGGAAATACAAGCTCTAAATTTCAAATCTATATCTGTATTTGTATTGGTTTATGTTTGTATTTTAGTATTATTTTTATTAATATTGGTAATTAATGGGGCTGGTGTCATGTGTACAGTGTTGTTTTACAGAAATAAGCCCATCATTTACATTTTCCCATGTTTTTATCATTGACTTTGGAACAAATGGAAAAAAACCTTGCACATTCAAACATACACAATACAAATTAAGTTAAAACACATATGTCATTATTGAAATAATTATGGGTAATTTTGTAGTTAATCATGATTCCTTGCTTTCGTCTAACATTTGTTGTAGCTACATAAGTAGACCAAACAAGATTCCTCAGAATGATTGAATTACTTTTAATTTCAGTAGGGTGAGCAGAGCGTACAGTTTTCATCACCAAAATCCAGTGAGAGCAAAAGTAGCTGCATGTTACACCAGATATATATTATATATGCAGTAAATGATTCCAACTCTGGGCTTCAGTCTACACTAATATGGATGGGGTCAAACTAGGTAAATGCATTAACAGCATTAAAAAATGTGAAAAGTGAAATGAGTCATTTAAGTTCAAGTTCAAGTTTAAGTTTATTTATCATACACAGAAGGCCATTCAATGTGCTTTACAGAAATGGAAAATAAAATAAGAATGAATAAAAATAAAAATAATATAATAAAACAAGATAATGAGAGGGATAAAAGAAATTAAAGAATACATAAAAGAGAATTAAAAGTGCAGTTAAAGTGCAAATATTTAAAAGAAGGCAGAAGAGAATAGTGCAGTTTTTAGCAGCTTTTCAAAGCCGGCTACAGTTGGTGCAGCTCTGATAGTAATGGGCAGTTTGTTCCAGCAGCGAGCTGCATAATGACTAAATGCCATTTCACCATGTTTAGTTTCAGATCTTCTTACCACTAACTGACCAGCTCCTGCAGATCTAAGTGACCTACCAGGAATATATACTTCAAGCATATCAGAGATCAGAGTACGTAGGACCCAAACCATTGAGTGACTTGTACACAATGAGTAATGTTTTGAAATCAGTTCTGTACTGCATATTGCATTTATTGCATACAGCCCTGCTGCTGACAACTCCATCCATCCATCCATTATCTGAGCTTCTTATCCTTAACCAGGGTTGCAGGGAGTGCTAGAGCCTCATGGGGAAAATTGCTGAGAAACACCCTGGATGGGTCGGCAGTAAGTCACAGGGCAGACACACACACGCACAAACACATTTACACACACATGCACGTATGCACACTTCGGAGCAATTCAGCATCTCCAGTTAGCCGAACCTACAAACTCCACACAGAAAGGACCCTCGGCCGCCCCAGCCAGGAATCAGATAAGAATAATGCTTTAATCACATCTTAATAAAAGATGGGTTAGGCTTCCAATGTGTGCCCATGACTTGGGGAATGTTAGATCAAGATACTTAGGTATTGGCCATGACAATCCATGACAAGATTGTTAACTTATGGCTATGAGTTAGTAAGATGTGAGACAACTACAGTGGTACCCCGCTTAACGAACGCCTCACAGAACGAACGTTCCGCATAACGAACGCCGCCGCAACTGTGCGCATGACTCGCAGAACGAACGCGTTTCACACAACGAACGTGAAAATCGAGTTTTACGTTGAATCCGGCTGAATCCGGCCAGATGTATCTCAGATGAAGACAAAGCATCATGTTGTGTTGTTTCTCCCCATTAGTGTCCTTTTTTCCTGTTTTGATGTGTTTTT